>CM072927.1:52990017-53195017 GCA_036971965.1 Nyctalus aviator
GAGGGGTGTGCAGGAGGCAGCTGGTCGATGTTTCTCTCTCATCGACATTTCTAGCTCTCTAACTCTCTCCCTTCCTCTCTGTAAAAAATGAATCTAAAACTGGTTCAGAGTCCATTAAGGGAAGCCACAGCTACAGAACATAGTTTATTCTTGTGATCAATGTTTACTTCTTCCTTGAAGATTTACTTTCTGTAGGATCACTTTCAGGTTTGATTCACCAGAGATCAGGGACCTGGGGGATTTCCATCCATATCACCCAAACCATTTATTGCTGCTGCTTTAAGAGCTTTCTTTTTGTATTATAGCTTTTCTTTGTTGGTATTTAACCGTATGAAGAGAGATGCTGACAACAATAGGCAGAATATATTTACCTTGTGCTGATTGGGTACCATCACTATGGAAAAGAATACAATAGTTTATTTCCATATAAATATAAGGAAGACTCATACTTTTCTTCCTTTACATGGAATCCCAGGTGTTCTTGGCTTAGAGAACTAATTATAAAAGAGAGAATCTGGTAAATGTAGACATTTTTACCAAGGCATTTTTGACTAATGGTTTATGTGGTAGCCTTACAGGGTGGTCACGAGCATATTAAGTAGTATTACACCAGAGTGGGATAAACTATTCTTGGGGAATGTTTTCTTCAACAAATATTAATTGACCACTTAACCTGTGTCAAGTTAATTTTCTAGGCATTAGGGATAAAATACTTCAGAATGGCTATGAAAATAAATGAGGACTAGAGATGGATGGAGAGGTGGTAGAGGATATTTTAATTAGGGTGGTCAGGGAAGGCTTCTCTAAAGAGGTGGTATTTTAGTTAGACTTAAATAAGGGATTGAGCAATATAAACATCTGGGGAAAGAGAATACCAGGAAGAAAGAAGAGCCATTAATATCTGGAAAATATTCTCATTTTACAAAGGGAGTTTTGGAGATAGTGACATTTGAAAGATAATTTTTTTAAAAAAATATATTTTATTGATTTTTCACAGAGAGGAAGAGAGGGATAGATAGCTAGAAACATCGAAGAGAGAATCATCGATCAGCTGCCTCTTGCACACCCCCCACTGGAGATGTGCCCGCAACCAAGACACGTGCCCTTGCCTGGAATCGAACCGGGGACCTATCAGTCTGCAGGCCAACGCTCTATCCACTGAGCCAAATCTGTCCCAGCAATAATTTTTTTTTTAGCAATATAATTTTATTGATTTCAGACAGGAAGGGAGAAGGAGAGAGAGAAACATCAATGATGAGAGCAAATCATTGATTGGCTGCCTCCTGCACGCCCCCTACTGGGGATGGAGCCCATAACCTGGGCATGTGCCCTTATCTGGAATTGAACCCTTGATGAGACCCTTCAGTCCGCAGGCCGATGTTCTATCCACTGAGTCAAACTGGCTAGGGCTGAAAGATACATTTTTATCTTACAAGCAATTTTTCAGGAATATGTCTATAATATATAGTAGTATATAATATCCATACTGTAAAATATAGGGTGGGTGGAAAAAAACCTTCAAGATCCTATAATCATAACTCCAATCTGAAGAAAAAATAAATGTATAAAAAGTGGTGGGTACTGTATTGGATACCTGAAACTAATATAATATTGTATGTCAATTATAATTGAAAAATAAAATTTAAAAAATAGGAGTTGGCTAAACAAAAGTGGTAGGTATTTGGAGAGTTATTAATACATGTTTAGGCCTTATTTTTATAACTTTATTTCTTATTATAAAAGTAATACATTTTATAAAATTAGGACAATCCTTTTCTGACAAAGATACCACAAAAGTAAATTACAAACTTATGAGTGTAGATGTAAAAATCACAAAAAATAGTAATAAATATACAAAATGCAATTTTATATTAAAAGTCTATTACCAAAGAGGATTTAGATATACAAGGATAACTCAGTATTAAGAAAACCATTACTGTATCTCTCTACTAATGTGACATGATATATGATATGTTAGTAGGAATAAAATACTTAATGAAATGGGATTTTATGAAATTCTATATACACTCCTGATAAAAACTCTTAATACTATAAGTATAGGTGTATACTTTCTTAACATTATAAAAAATAACTGTTACAAATCAACAGCCAGAATCCTGTTTAATGGTGAAAAACTAAATTGTTTTCTTTAAAATTGGAATGAAGATAAGTTTAGGTAGTATCATTACTATTATTTAATATTTTCCTGCAAGCAGGCAAAAAAGATACAAATATTATAAAGAAGACCAAATTATTATTTGTAGGTAATATGAATAGCTACCTGGGAAAACCAGAGGGAAACCATGGAAACCCATTAGAGCTAATAAAAGTTTGGCAGGTACAAAATTAACACAAAAATATTTACCTTACTTTTGTAAGGACTATAATTAGTTATAAAAGATCATGGACAATATGATCCCTTTCAGAAAATTAACCAAAAATATAAAATGTTGAGGAATAAGTATAAAAAATATATGGGGTTTGTTTGAGGAAAATTATTGATACTGAAGTACATGAAAGAAGACTTTAATAAGCAGCTATACTTTATACTGTTATAGGAGAGATGGGAGGGTCAGTGTTGAGGACATCAATTTCCTTCAATTAATTTATATATTTAATACCATCTTCATCAAATGTTAGGGCAACTTTGGGGAATGTTAATTATATCTAATGATTGCATGGGAGAGTGAACATATAGAAATAGGTTTCACAGAAATATAGAATTAGTGCAGTGTGGGGGAGATTTAAATATAATTCTAAAAACACAGTGAATATAAGGTCCAATGGACATCTGGTTCCAAACAAACAGGATTGAACTTTTTTTTCCCCTCACCCAAGCAGTGAGGATATTTTTTTCATTATTTCTAGAGAGAATGGAAGGTGGGGGGGATGGTTAGAGGGGGGGAGGGAGAGATAGAGAAAGAAAGAGAGACAGAGACAGAGACAGAGACACATTAATGTGAGAGAGACACATCAATTAGTTGCCTCCTGCATGCACCTTGACCCAGGTCAGGGTTGGAACCTGCAGCCCAGGTATGTGCCCTTGACTGGGAATTGAACCTGGGACACTTGGGTGCGTGGGTTGAAGCTTTAACCATTGAACCACACCAGCCAGGGTGGGATTGGGCATTTTTTCACTTTATATTGTGATAGAATAAGAGACCAGATTGTACTTCTACCATAAACAACAAGGAAAATTAACATATATGAAACCACTGTTTTTGAAAATTGGGTGCTATTGTCTGAATGTTTTATATCCTTCCAAAATTCATATGTTGAATCCTAACCTTGAATGGTGATAGTATTAGGAGGTGGGGCCTTTAGGCAATGATTAGGTCATGAGGGAGGAATCCTTATGAATGGGATTAGTTCTTTTAATAAAAGGCTCCAAAGAGATCTCTGCTTCTGCTGTGTAGGGATATAATAATAACTCTGTGACCCAGAAGTGTCACACTGGCACCCTGAACTTGGACTTTCAGCCTCCACATCTGTGAGCAATAAAGTCACCCAGTGTCTGGTGTTTTGTAATAGCAGTCTGAAAGAACTAAGACACTTAGATCCCAGACAGCGCAGGCCTGCTTTCTGAGAGAAGAGAAGGTCCGGTTGTACTGCCTTATTGCTTGGGGCACTTTGTGGACCACAGTGTAGGAGGAAGGATCCAAGCAGAGTGTGACAGTCTCACTGAATTGAGGAAACGAAATTCGGAATTTGGAGAGGCTAACACAACTAATTTCAGGGACAGAGTATCAGAGGAAGAATATCAGAACTCTGCCCTGGTCTTTAGCTGAGTGAGATGCCCAGGTGTAGTATGTAGTTCTGTGAAGCCAGGCAAAAAATGACCAGAACATGTGTAAATTCAATGAATTACTGAAAAATCTATAGCATTCACTCAGTGGTGGGAGAAACTAGAGTTTCAGTTAAAGTAGAGAGGAGAACCCAGGACATTCATGAGAGACTCTAGAAGTCATGCCTTATGGTCAGGCTACAACAGCTCTACAACAAAGGGTACTCCAAACTTGCCCTAAAAAGTTTAAAAATAGGCCTGGAAAGTTGATCCATAAGTATCTGCCCTAGTAAACATTAAAATAAGACAACAAAAGTAGAACCCAACTTCGTAAAATCTGCATATTCAGAACCCACCCATGTTAAATGCAAAGGAGCTGGCATAAAATCTATAACTTGGAGAGAAAAAACTTAATGACAACAAACAAGATAGGGATGATGAAATTAACAGGTAAGACTTCAGAACAGCTATTTTAAATATGCTCAGGAAGTTAAAAGAAGTTTTTCAGATAGACACCTAGGAGAGGGATTGTTGGGTCAGATGGTAACTTTATTATAATTTTTTAAAATACAATTTCTGTTTTCCCCCCAGAGAACTTTTCTTCACTCTTTAACGATTTAGCTCCTTACATGGGCTTCGGTGGAGGTGGTGGGGCAGCACCCGCAGGCCTAAATCGGGGTGGGGGGGTTCAGTCCTCTCGGGCTTCACGAGAACAATTTCTGACTACCTTGCTGTGAATGGCCCAGCTCACACAGTCATGCATGCAGCTTCACATACAGCTTGGGAAGCACATAGGTGTCAAAGACACTCACTTCGGAGATGTCCCTAATGGCTGCGGCCTCTACTATGTTCGAATGACAATCTTTTTTTTTTTTTTTTTTTTTAAATATATTTTATTGATTTCTTACAGAGAGGAAGAGAGAGGGATAGAGAGTTAGAAACATTGATGAGAGAGAATCATCAATCAGCTGCCTCCTGCACATCCCCCACTGGGGATGTGACCGCAACCAAGGTACATGCTCTTGACCGGAATTGAACCTGGGACCCCTCAGTCCACAGGCTGACGCTCTATCCACTGAGCCAGACCGGTTTCGGCATCGAATGACAAACTTTTAATGGCTTTGTTCTTGGGAATGCACCCAGCGCAGTTGGTGCAATGAATAGGCTGCACATGCCTTTTAGGGCACGAATGTTTTATCTTTTCTCGCTCATCTTGGAAAGGAGGACCTGAGGGAGCCATTACCATTTTTTTGAAGAACCGCCATGCAGTTTTCCATTGTGGCTAACTATATGGTGACAGAAGATGATTTGACTTTGGGTGGTGGGCACACTATGCAATACACAGATCATGTGTCATAGAAATCTGCAACTGAAACCTATGTAATCTTACCAATGTTACCCCAATAAATTTAATAAAAAAATTAAGATAATAGGTTTAGTAAGAATTTAAAAGAAGTTAAAACATGAACCTCAGAGGAGAGGTATAAAAGGCATAAAAGAACCAACTGAAACTTCCAGAAATGAAATATTATCTGAAAAGAAAAATTCACTGAATAGGATTAAAAATAGATTAGGTACTTCAAACAGAAGGACCAGTGAATTTGAAGAGAGCAATAGAAACTCCATTATGGCCTTAGCTGATTTGGCTCAGTGGATCCACAACCTTTTTAAAAATATATATATTTTTTATTTTTTTTTACAGAGAGGAAGGGAGAGGGATAGAGAGTTAGAAATATCCATGAGAGAGAAACACTGATTGGCTGCCTCTTGCACCCCCCCTACTGGGGATGTGCCCGCAACCAAGGTACATGCCCTTGACTGGAATCGAACCTGGGACCTTTCAGTTCGCAGGCCGACACTCTATCCACTGAGCCAAACCGGTTTTGGTGGGAAAGAATATTTTTGAATGGCAAACATCGGACTTGTATTTTTCACCTTATACAGAGTAGGACTGGCCGTCCCCTACACGGCCCCTACCGGGGATCGAGCCCATAGCCCAGGCATGTGCCTTGACCAGAAATTGAAACATGACCTCCTGGTTCACGGGTTGACACTCAACCACTTAGCCCCACCAGCCGGGCCAACATGTACTTTCTTCTTTTTATTTGCTGTATCCTTGTTATGTAATTTATTTAAAAACTAGAGGCCTGGTGCACAAACTCATGCACCAGTGGGGTCCCTTGGCCCAGCCTGTGGGATCAGGCCAAAACCAGCTCTCCAACATCCCCCAAGGGGTCCTGGACTGCGAGAGGGTGCAAGCCAGGCCGAGAGACCCCACAGTGCACGATTGGGACTAGGGAGAGAAGCGGGAGGTTGGCCCGCCAGGGAGGGACTGTGGAAGGGCTCCAGGGCATGTCCGGCCTGTCTCACTCAGTCCTGATTGGCCAGACCCCAGCAACAAGCTAACCTACTGGTCGGAGCATCTGCTCCCCGGTGGTCAGTGCATGTCATAGTGAGCAGTTGAGCAGCCTTAGAGTATCGTTAGCATATTACACTTTGATTTTTTGAATGGATGACTGGACATTTAGCATATTAATCTCTTATTATATAGGATTTTTGTGTGAAATGTTTGATAAAAAAATATATATGCTTCAGTCTAGGAATAACAGAAAGAATACATATTACCTATTACTCAGGTGAAAAAATAGAAACCACTAGTATTTTAGAATACTGAGAGTGTCCCTTTCTCATATTCTATCTTGTCTGTCCCCAGAGGTGCCATTATCTTGACTTAACATATAGTTTTCTTTTTAGTATTAGTGGAGGTTTGGTGCATGAAAATTCATGCACTAGCTGAAATCGGTTTGGCTCAGTGGATAGAGCATCGGTCTGCGGACTGAAAGGTTCCAGGTTTGATTCCGGTCAAGAGCATGTACATTGGTTTTGGGCACATCCCTCGTGGGGTGTGCAGGAGGCAGCTGGTCGATGTATGGCTCTCATCAATGTTTCTAGCTCTCTATCCTCTCCCTTCCTCTCTGTGAAAAATTAATAAAATATATTAAAAAAAAGAAAGAAAATAAAATAAAATTCATGCACTAGAAGGGGGTGTCCCTCAGCCCGGTCTGCCCCCTCTCACAGTCCGGGAGCCCTCAGGGGCAGGAGGTGACCCAGCAATCGGGAAGGCGATGCCCCATCACAACTGCTGCTGCCACTGTGCAAGCCTTGGCTGGTCCTGGTCACTTGAGCCTTGAGTGGCCCTGGGCAGCTGCCATCCGAGGTTTGCCTGCGCCTCAGCTTGGCCCTGGGCGGGTGGAGGGCTGAAGGGTCTGGGGAACTCTGGAAGTAGGCGCCCTGGTGGGGCTTAGGGGATTGGGCACTGCCATCTTGTGGCTGTGGGTACTGCCATCCTTGATGGTGTGGCAGTCAATTAGCATATTCCTTATTGGCTGTGGGCACCACCATCTTTGAGGGCAGGACAGTCAATTAGCATATTCCCTCTATTGGCCGTGGTCACTGCCATATTTATGATGGTGTGAGGGTCAATTAGCATACTCTCTTTATTAAATAGGATTGTCTGTGTATATGTTCCTAAATGACATATTATTTTCTTTGAAAAATGAAGAGTGTGTATCGAGCTAACTGCATTAGGGAGGGACAGCATTTCCACAGTTAGATGGAAGGCTTCCAGGAAGAGGGCTGACTAGTTGGCATCAGGTTCACTGACTTTCAAGAGCTTCTACTCAGGCAGGCAGTAAGTGGTGTCACCGGTTAGTTCTTGGACACTTAGGGCCGGCTTGGTCAGGAACCAGTCTGGGCTACAGGAGGGACCCTGTGTTACATGTTTGTTCAGCAGGTATATGTCCCCATGAAAAGAGTGCTGCTTTTTATTTTTTATGTTACGCTCTTTGTGGTCTTCTTTCAGCGTTAGGAGAGTATCGAAGAACATACTGAGAGGTGAAAGGAGTGTTCGCAGCTGATGCGGGTGGCAAGGAAAGGTGGGGCGAAGAGGCCATCAAGGCAAGCTCGCTATGAATGAAAATCTGGAATAGGCTTATCTGGACGTCCTGTGCTTAGAAACATCATCAGTGTTTTTATCTTGGAGATGGAAGTTTGTCGTGCTGTCTCGGGAGTCATGTTTTGCAGTCTGGGCTGGTTGCCCTTTACGTCCAGTGCACAGCTGCATGCTGGAACCTCTCTTCCCAGGCCTCACTGAAGATCGCTGTCATCCCTCTCCCAGCTTTGGTCTCCTGCATGTTCTGTATACTAAGTCATCTTTTTGTTGTTGTTAAATTATATATTTACTCTTTTTTTAAATATAGAAAACATTCTCCAGTTGCTTCTTGAGAAATAATGCAGGGAAGGTAAATGTGGGCTCTTTCATGTCTGAGAGAAGGCTTTCATAAGACGGTTTGGCTGGGTGAAAAATTTAGGTTGGAAATAATTTTCCTTTATAACTTTGAAGAAATGGTTCCTTTGTCATCTTCCTTCCAATATTCAGGCTGAGAAGACTGGACTGAGTCTCAAGTCTGTGTGTGTGATGTGTATTTTCTTTCCAGAAGCTTGTAGAATCTTCTTTTTGCCCCCAGTATTAAAATACTTAACAACTGAGGTGTGCCTCAGTATAGGTCTCCCTTAATTTTTTATTTTTTACTAATTATTTGGTTGGTCCTTTCAAATGGGCAGCTTTAGGTCCTTCAGCTCTAGAAAAATCTCTATTAATTCTTTGATTTCTTTCCAACCTCCCCTTTTCCCTCTCCATATTCTTTTTTCTGTAATTCTTGTTATTCATATATTGGCTCCTGGACTGTCCTCTGACATTGTTCTCTTTTCTAGTGCTTTATCTTTTTTTTCTCTGGTTCTTGGAAGACGGTCTTAGTTTTATCTCCCAAGCTTCTGTCTTTTCATTTTGGTTATTGTGTTTTTAATTTCTAGAACTCTTTATTTTTTAATGTTATTTATTTATTGAATTCTGTTCTTGTTTTATGGATATAATATCTGTGAGGAACATTAATATATGTGTGTGTGCATGTATGTATATATTCTGTCTTAGACAATTAGTAATACTTGGCTATCTGCTCGTGATTAACAGTTGAGGACTAAAATGCTGACTGGAAACGGTTTTTGGTTCAGTACTGACACTAGCAAATGTGCCTAATAGACCTCAAAGGTACTCTTGTGTCTCCCTCTCCGATCTGCTCCGGTGGGAGGCTGGTTACTAAGCTTTGTGGAGAAGGGAGTGGGTCTAGGAACCAGAGTGCTTTTCAAACAGGCTTAATGGGATCTTCCTTGTTTGAGCCTCCTCTTTCTCTACCCTGCTGCTGCTTCATTTCCAGAATTAATTTGAGATTTTGCCTTCTGTGGGTCCTCTAGTGTCTGTGCTGTTTCTCAGCTGGCTCTGCTTCGAGGCTGTGATTTGGCTTTCCTGGGTCCACTAAGCCACTTAATATTCACCCATCACTTTCAGTCTTCCAAGGTTTTGTTACTCTTATCTCTTCTCCTTTGTAGCTTTTATCTCTTCTCCTTATATAGTTGTTTAAAAGTCTTTTGCTGCTTTGATGAGAGTGAAATTATATGCGTGTTTTTAATTTGCCATCTTAATTCTAAAGCCCTGATTATTTAAAATGTGTATTAGTCTAAGTTTCACCTCTTAAGACTTGGACAGATTATTAAAGTTAACCCTTTGCATCGCTTGTTTTGTTTTACATTCATATTTATATTGCATTAAACTCATTGTGTGGATTCCTTGAGACTCTAGGAACTCAAGGCTTTATAAGTGAATCCAGCATTTGTGAACAAAAAGGTTGATTGTTTTTTAAATTTGCTCTTGTAGGAAAGTGAGAAGGTTTCTGACTATCCAGCAGTGATTGTGGAGCCAGTTCCGAGTGCCAGATTAGAGCAGGGCTATGCCGCCCAGGTTCTGGTTTATGATGATGAGACTTATATGATGCAAGATGTGGCAGAAGAACAAGAAGTTGAGACCGAGAATGTGGAAACAGGTAGACATCTCATCACATGTTTATTTTTTCTAACTTTCTCATTTTGTGTCATCGTTGCTACTGCCAGATGAATAATATACTGAAACCCCTTCCTTTTAATGCTGTTTAGTATAGATTGGAAAGTAGTGAAATTGATATGGACATAAGAAATTCTCTATTATAATTTTTGAGGTATAACAGAGTCTTATATCATGGACCCTAAGGACAAAATTACAGGCCCACAATAATTATTTGGATAATTTTTTTTGGAAGTGCAAAAGTTGACTAGTTGTTATTTACTTGTATTAGAGGTCAGTAGGCTAGTATATGAGGGTACCTTTTTTAAAATTTAAAAATAAATAGGGTATTCTCATTCAGTAACAGGTTAAGAGTTTCTTTGAATCAGTATTGATGGAGCAGTATGATTCCTTTTGTCATAGGTCAGAGTATCTTTGCGGTAATCTATCAGAATCTTGTTCCCTTTAAGTCTTAGAAATTGTGGTGTTTCAGTGTGTCTGTGGTGAAATAACTAAGTTTAATTGGGGTTAGTGTGCATAATTCTTGGAGAAACCTTTAAATTTTTGCCGTTGACTATAAAGAAAATAAGAGTGTTTTACTGGAAGGATTGCAGTGACCCTTTTATTATAATAAACATGAAAATTTATCTTTGGCTATTAATGGTGAAAAAGAATCCTTATGCTTGGTGTTCTAGTAAAAATTCGTAAGCATTTTGATAAACTCCTATACATGTAGCAAAGTCTCACGATCGAACGTCGTGGGAACTGGACTTCTTGCCGTGTGCGGAGGCCTAGGAGCACAGGGCAGCTCTGCCAGCTTCTTCCGGCTGAAAGCTGTTCTCCAGCCTCACTTGTTGTTGAGCTGAGGGATTGGAAGCTCCCTTGCTCTTCAGAGCTTCAGAGCGATGGCAACAACAATGCCAGCAAACCCCAGGTGACTTGGTGACCAGTTCATTTTCAAAACAGGTTGCCAGACATTTTAGATGGGCGCGGTGATTGTGGTCTGTGCTGACAATTGATTTATGATAGATAATGCAAGTGGCAGGAAGATACATGTGTTTTTCTGAGAGTTTGGAGAGTTTTCCAGTCAGAAGGTAGAAGTCTAGTGGAAGAGATGAATTTTCTTTTTGAGGAAAACAATAAGCAAGAACAGCTAACAGTATTATGCATGATGAAGTAGCTGTTGAAAATGATTTTATTATAGGAACATAACTAAACAGAAAATTAATAGTATAAGAACAAAAAGTCTGATAGGTAAAATTGAATGAAAAAAGTAGAATTTGAGTGAAATTTCTGTAAAATGTTCAAAAGCATAAGGAAGGCTATGATTTTAGTAGCAAATTAGAAATTAAAACAAATGAAAACTACAGTGCCAAGTTTGCATCAGTAGAACATTGTTTTATCATAAAATATTTATCACATTAAAATACCAGAGCACGTTGGCCAAATCTTACTGGTTGTGCAGTGCTTCATTAATTTAAATTACTTAGATAAAAACAATTCCAAATAGGAAGCAAATATAAGCCACTTAAGGGATTTGATTTTCTTGGTCTTGAACTCTGAGGGTGATGATATCATTTGCAAGGCAGAAATATAAGTAATTGTGATATTGAAAAGGAGGATATACAAAAGTCTGGGTAAAGTAATAGCTATTTTTATGATATTTTAAAAGTGGTTTTTGAATACTTGATGACATTTTTTTAGATTTATTTATTTTAATAATAAAAGGAAATGTTAGTAAATAATTCACATTATTCTAAAATAATCTAAGTGTACTGAGACGTTCATCTTAAATTTTTTAAAATTTTTATTTTTGGTTAATCCTCACCCAAGGATATTTTTTCCAATGATTTTTAGATAGAGTGGAAGGGAGGAGAGACAGATAGAGAGAAACATTGATGTGAGAGAGGCGCATTGTCTGGTTGCCTCCCGCGTGCACCCTGACTTTGGAGCCGGAGATCTAGCCTGCAACCAAGGTATGTGCCCTTGATCAGAATCTAACCCAAGACCCTTCAGTCCACAGGCCGGCACTCTATCCAATGAACCAAACTAGCTAGGGTTCATCTTAATTTTTAATTACATACTGGCTCATGGATTTTTAATGAAATCTATGCTTGCTTTATTCTAAAAATAAAGGTTAGTATAGTATAATTATTTTTTACTCTCTCTTTACAGAACAACACTGAAAAACTTAGAATTCAGATTAATTGTTTTAAAAAGACAATGCCAAATTCATTCTAAAAACTGCTGGTACATACATCTATAATCACCACAATTTAAAACACTTGTATTTGTTCATCATAAGGCATGCAGACCATAGAGTGAGTCTATAATATACTGACTTACTTGACAATACTATATCTCATGGATTTTTAATAACTTTATAAGGTTGGTTAATATATATAGATTAGTTTAAAATAGTTCATCAGAGCTTAATTTTGTTTTTATTTAAAGAATCAAATGCATTTTTAAATGAGTTAAAATCTGACTAAATTTTCATTCTTCTGACACCTAACATCTAGAACGTATACAAAATTAATGAAGGTTGTTATGATTTGTTCTAATACATGTTTCCTTTTGAGTAGTGGAGTAGGAGCAGGCTCATTTCTCATGGTTTTCACTTAAATTCCAGAGACCTGCAAATTTTGGAGAAAATGAGTGGGAAGAAAAGCAAAGGAATATTTATAAAATAGTTATATCAGTTTTTATTTGGGGAATTGGTGGAAATGAGATAAATACAGAATAAGATTTCCTTTTGTACATCTAAGGAACACTTCCTGAAATGTTCCTATTTTATAACTTAGTTATATACATTTAAAAATGTTCATAATTAGCCTGGTGTGGCTCAGTGATTGAGTGTCAACCTATGAACGAAGAGGTCATGGTTCGATTCCTGGTTAGGGCACATGCCCAGATTGTGGGCTCAATTCCCAGTAGAGGCAGCCAATCAATGGTTCTCTCTCATCATTGATTTTCTCTCTTTCTCTTCCTCTCTGAAATCAATAAAAATACATAAATTTAAAAATGTTCGTAATTATACTAATTGAGTTATATGTCAATTTTCTGCATGTTTACAATACGTTTTTCTTCCTTTATTCCTGTTTCCATATGTATGAATCCACACGAGAAACAGTGTTCATGATGTCATCCAGGCAGGAGTACTGTAATCATATAATGATATATATTTAGCCATTTTTATTATTTTGTGAATAAAATAATTCTAATTTTGTTAGGTGTAATTATAGACTAAAAGTCTACATTTTCCTCACAGTTTATATGTAATTATAATCGTCTCTTAAAATTTATAGGGAAAATCAAATATGTTTTGAAACTTTAAAAGTAGGCATATTCATGTAAATCTATAAACTGCTTTTTGATGATAGCTTAGAGTTAGTAATCATAAAGAACTTTTGAAGACTAGCAATGCAGTCTGGCTGAAGGTGGTCTTGAATGGTGGGCAGGAAATACTCTGTCAGGGATTGCAGGCTCTACCAGTTCTGAAGGCTGTTCCTGAGACTGATGGGGTGAGTTAGGGGTGGAGAGGAATCTCTTGAATTCCATACTAAGATTGGAAAATGCAGTTTTTATGTTTACTCAAAATATATGTTTATTATATGACTGCAAATTTTATTTTATTTTATTTTTTATTTTATTTTATTTTATTTTATTTTATTTTTTAATATATTTTATTGATTTTATACAGAGAGGAAGGGAGAGAGATAGAGAGTTAGAAACATCGATGAGAGAGAGTCATCGATCAGCTGCCTCTTGCACACCCCCTACTGGGGATATGCCCGCAACCAAGGTACATGCCCTTGACCGGAATCGAACCTGGGACCTTTCAGTCCCCAAGCCGACGCTCTATCCATTGAGCCAAACCGGTCCCGGCATGACTGCAAATTTTAAAAGGTTGTTACAGATTATTATTTTAAAAGTAATAAGTTTATGCCAGTGCAATTAATAATAGCTTTTTAAAAATATATTTTATTGAAATTTTACAGCGAGGAAGGGAGAGGGATAGAGAGTTAGAAACATAGATGAAAAAGAAACATCGACCAGCTGCCTCCTGCACACCTCCTACTGGGGATGTGCCTGCAACCAAGGTACATGCCCTTGATCGGAATTAAACCCGGGGCCCTTAAGTCCACAGGCTGACGCTCTATCCACTGAGCCAAACCTGTCAGGGCAATAGATAGCTTTTTAAATTTTTATTTATTAATTTGAGAGAGAGATTTGTTGTTCCACTTATTTTTGCAGTCATTGGCTGATTCTTGTATGTGCCCTGACTGGGGATTGAACCTGCAACCTTGGTGCATCAGGATGAAGCTCCTGGCCAGGGCAAAACTATCTAATAAAAGGGTAATATGTAAATTAACTGCCACTCCATCACAAAGATGGTGCCGCCCATAGCCACAGGATGGAGGCGCCTAGTCCTCTCAGCCCCGCCGGAGTGCCCCAGTACTGGGAGCGGGGCGGCCGCTGAGAGAGGACAGCGTGAGTGGACTGGCGGAATGCTTGCTTTGTTGCCACAGCGATGAGGCAAGCGTTCTGTGCCCGGCCGTGGATGGGCCCCTGGGCCAGGGAGAGCCTATGGGCAGCGGGCACGGAGCAGCCAGGCCCTGCAGAGAGCTACTGGTGTGCAGAGCTACTAGTAATAGATAAGTTTTGATAGAAATCTTTTAAGACTTGTCTGAGAAGCCAAAACCGGTTTGGCTCAGTGGTAGAGTGTCGGTCTGCGGACTGGAAGGTCCTGGGTTTGATTCCGGTCAAGGGCATGTACCTTGATTGCAGGCACATCCCAGTAGGGGGTGTGCAGGAGGCAGCTGGTCGATGTTTTTCTCTCATGGACGTTTCTAACTCACTCTCTCCCTTCCTCTCTGTGAAAAATCAATAAAATATATTTTTAAAAAAATGACTTGTCTGAGAAGATTAAGCTGTTTGGGCTCTCTGCCTCTTCACCCTGCACTTAAATTTTACTTAAATTTGTGAGAATATATTAATAAGTACTTTGCATTTTTTATGTACAAAGGCACTTTTTTCAACATGTTTCAGAGAAAAGCTCACTTTACAGGATAAGGAAATGTTTTAGATAGAGTGAAGGAGGAGGACACTTGGTAGGATTTGGATAGACAGATAGGAAGTAGGCGAAAGGCACTTTATTTTATTTATTTATTTATTTATTTTCTCCAGTTTTCAGATTCTTTTATCTTTATTAAATGTTAAAAGATAGGAAAAAGGCATCCTATATTAATGCATAAAAACCCTTGGAAAAAAATCAATACTAACCAGGCATAGTTCTATAAGAAAGAGCTAATATTCTAATTTTTAAGTTCAGAACATTTGAGAAAGCATTTTTTCATCAATACAAAAGTTTATTTAACAAAAGTTCAATGTGAAAATGGACAGGACTCTATCTTTATATTGTAGTAAATCAGGTGCTGTGGAGAGGGGATATGTGGAAGCAATTGATTTCTCTGGTAACTACAGCCATTCTTCACACTCGTTCCAAGGCTTTTAACAGGACAATACTATTTCCTCAGATTGCCACCATTCCAGTATTGTTCTGTTGCCACCCGTTGCCATCTCCACACATCCATCTATCACAAGATTCATAAAGGGATCAAATCCCCGTAATATTCCTTGGACATGTCTGCCACCATTTAATTTCAATAATAACTTCTTGTCCATAAATTTTTTTAACTCGGGAGGGTGAGCTTTGCTCATGGTGTCCAAGCGAGCTCATAGACACTTCCAAACGGAATTCACAGCCTCTCTCGGTTTCGAAAGGCACTTTAGATTAAGGAAAATGTCTTTAATAAATGGGTGGATTAATAAAGGTCAAGGTTTATTTTATTTATTTTTTTAATCCTCACCCTAGGACATTTTCCCATTGAGTTTTATTTAGAGAGAGTGAAAGAGAGGAAAAGACAGAGAGAAACATCTATGTGAGAGAAACATATCAATTGGTTCCCCCTGCATGTGCCTGGACCAGGGCCCGGGCCAGCGAGGAGCCTGCATCTGTGGTACATGCACTGACTGGAATCAAACCCAGGACCTTTCAGTGCCCAGGCCAACGCTCTGTCCACTGAGCCAAACTGGCTAGGGCTCAAGGTTTGCTTAGATAATACTAAGTAAATAAGACATTGACAGGAGGTTCCATTATGAGCTGTGACTAGATTGTGATTTAAACCCAAGAGTTAGTCATTAGGTGTATAAAATGCAGAAATATTTAAGAAATTTTGAGTGGTAGGGGGAAAATGAGGCAGAAAGGCTAGCTGTTATGTCAAGGGATAATTTGAGAAATATTAAAACAAGGTTAGAAGTAATAAGAACAGAAGGGGCATATATAGGCTATACTACTATATAAAGTCTAACAAAACATGACAGATTAAAGAGAGGCTTAGTTAAGATATTACTCAGTTTTTTTTACACTAAGAGATAGTGATAGTGTGGTTTTGAGGAAGACAAGATTGTTTCAGGAAACAGGCAAACTTGGTTACAGGCATGTCGATTTTGAGTTGAAGCAGAGCACCTATGGGGACATATTCAGGTATTTGAAGATAGGATCCTGACAAATGGATAGTCAGGGTCTCATCACAAAAGAGATGGCATATTCAAATTAGGATAACTTAAGGAGCATCAATTTTATTCCCCTTTATCTCTAATCAATCCCCGTTCAAGAGCAAAGGGGAGTTCTGTTGATGAAGTCAGACTCCTGGTACAGACAGCAGAGTGAAGAAAGGTGGAGACTAGATCGGGAGAAGTGGAAGCCACCTAGTACAACTGAAGCTTAGCAAAGAAAGGCCAAGTGGCAACTGATTTGGGAATCATTCTCATTGAAGCCTTGGAAATAAATGCAATCTCCTGGGCGAAAGGTATTTGAGAGATTTCCCCAGGGGAGAAGATATTTAAATTCTGTATTGTTTCTCTATGAACCAAGGATGCAGAATTAAGGAATTAACCTTAGGGAATGTTTACATTTCAAGGAACATGAAGAAGCTAAAGAGTGGTGGAAGATATTCCTGAGCTTTTTAAAAATTTTTTAATTTTTATATTTAGCCTTTTAAGTAGCTCTTATCAGTAGGAAAGGGAAGAATATTAGCTGGCTTGGTTAGTCCTGGTTTAAGATTTCCACTTTATCACTTATTTGGCAGTATTTAACCTGTTCAGAGCCTGTTTCACTGTCATAACAGGACAGGACATCAGGGTTGTGAGCATTACATAAAATAAACATATAAAACATAGTGCTTATGATGTGGTAAGTCCTCCATAAGTGTTCTTTTAACTTCATTAACATCTTTCCATGTGCCTTCAAACATGGAAAAGGTCTTTTATACATTAAAACAGAGCATTTGTTTACTTCTCTTATATTTTTCTTTTTCTTTTTACTTCCACTTGTTAAAAAAAACAAATGCTTTGTACCTCCAGTTTGTACTTTTTGCTCATCATTCCTTTCTTAACTTACTTTTTGGCAACTACATTTATCATTCTCCTGAAGCTCTTTGTTTATCAGATTTCAAAGGCCACTCACTCCTCTGCCAAATCCAGTGACCCACAGAATCGCCCAGAAATAGCTCCTTCTTAATCTGGCCTTCTTATCTATTGAAACACTGTATTCTTGCTGTTTTTCTTACTGCCCCTGGCATGGACTGAATTTATGCTTTTGAACTTTTGGTCAAATAGTTTTCTCTCAAGAATGTGTTCAGGTATTAACCAGTCCCAGTCTTTAAGGCCCAACTACATGAAACTTTCCACAAAGATTGGGGCCTACATTAAATACTTCTTTCCTGATCTTCTGTTAGACCATTGAAGTATGTGCCCTTGATTGGAATCAAACCTTGCTACCCTTTAGTCTGCAGGCCAGTGCTCTATCCACTGAGCCAAACCAGCTAGGGCTGATCATTTACTTTCCTATACTGTTCTTGTGTACATACGTTTTGTTTTCAAAGTGAGCATATAAGTTCCCTTGAAGACAGAAATAATATTTTTAATTTTTTTCAAATATGGTATGTAATGTAGTGTATTATATTATACATAGCTATTAGGAAGTACAGACTGAAACAAATTGAGTTAGTATAAGCATGAACCATCTAGCCCAGCTGGTGTTGCTCAGTGGTTGAGTTTCGACCTATGAACCAGAAGGTCATGGTTCCATTCCAGGTCAGGGCATATGCCTGCTTTTTTGGGCTATGTCCCCAGTAGGGGTGTGCAGGAGGCGGCTGATCAATGATTCTTTCTCATCATTGATGTTTCTCTTTCTCTCTCTGAAATCAATTAAAACATATTTTAAAGAAATACCTAAGCTCTAGCTGATTTGGCTCAATGGATAGAGAGTTGGCCTGTGTACTGAAGGGTCCCAGGTTTGATTTTGGTCAAGGGAACATCCCTGGGTTTCGGACTCGATCCCCAGTAGGGGGCGTGTAGGAGGCAGCCATTCAATAATTCTCTCTCACCATTGATATTTTTATCTCTCTCTCCCCTTCTCCCTTCTCTGAAATCAATAAAATATATTTTTAAAAAACACATAAAAAAGAACCATCATTGTGAAATCTTTATTTTTTTTGTTTATATGCTAAATATTGACTACCTTAGAGTAATTTAAAATATAAAAATAAAGATATCAAAAAAATAAATGTCATCTAAAATACATCAGTTTTCTTTTTTCTTACAATGAAAGCACATACATGCTCATTGGAAAATTTGAGAAGTACATATTGCAAAGAATAAACAGTGAAAATGACCCATAATCTTACCAGTGAGAGGACAGTAATTGCTGCTTTTCTACACTTCCTGCTGGCCCTTTCCCCCCAATGTTCTTTTAAGCATAATTACCATTATGTAATGCAAGTAGAATTACTAATCCTTACAAACAAACATTGACTGAAAGGTGTCTAGTAGTTTCCCTCTTCCCCCTTCTGATCTTTGATTAGGAATAGAACTTTGGTTTTTAACCAGGTAAAATAAAGTGATTATCAAGAAAATTTAGAAAATTTCTTTTGTGATCAACAAAATTGTGTTTAGGCATTAGTTGAAAAGGCAAATGAATGATAAAAGAATTTTCATGCAATTCAACATGAAAGCGGTACTTTAAAAAAAAAGTGAAAGTTTAGGTTTTTAAAAATGCAGTTTAAGAAAATGAAAAAAGATTCTCTCTTGAAAAATAAGGAGTCCAATTTCTTTCTTGAAGAATCTCAAAACTAAGTTGGCTTCATGATGAGCTGTGACAATTTTTGTATTTGTTATATCATCAGAAATCCTCCCTGTGGCACAAAAGGACTCATTTAATTAGAAAATATTGTTGCCACAGGGAGGTAGAAGATCGACATGAAAAACTGGGCATCTGAAAAGGAGCCCCTATCCTAGGATTACCTGAAGGGGAAACAGATTGAGCCAGAAAGAAGACAATGCTGGTAGGTTGGTTTTTAATTTATTAAGAATATTTTCAATTTTACATTTAATTACAATTATTTCAACTACCTATACCATATTTTTGTTTGAAGGGTGAAAATGATTCATTCCTCCTGAAGGAAGGAGAAATAACATTATATAGTATTTTTCCTCTTAAACAGTTTGCAGGTTTCTAACATTTGTTTCTTTTATAGATAAAGCTCTAGGGCTTTTCATATCTTCACTTTCTTAGAAGCCACCACACAATATCTTCAAGCCTTTAAAAAAGTGTGTGTGTATATATATATTTTATTGATTTTAGAGAGGAAGAGAGAGAGAGAAACATCGATGAGAGAGAGACACCCATTGGCTGCCTCCTGCACACCTCTTACTGGGGATTGAGCCTGCAACCCAGGCCTGTGCTTTGACCAGGAATTGGACCTACGACCTCTTGGTCCAAGGGACGGTGCTCACCAGCCGGACTTTGATCCTCTTTAAAAAAATTTTTTTCTGCTATTTCTGCTTCTAATCTTGAATTTTCTTAAAATTTTTTGAAGCATTTTCTTCCAGTTATCTATTTTCTTGAGTTTAGCCTAATCACTAGTTTTCTAAAAACATAAAAACGTGAATCTTAAGTTCATTTAGTTTTGATTCTAGAATTGTTTGAATTATAATTGTACTGTGATTTAGAGCAGTTAGAAAACATTATTAGAGAAAAGTTTTAATATTTTAGGAGACCATCAGTTGTAAGATATATTCTGATTTCAAAGTTGTCGAAATGTGAAAAAATGTATATCTTAGAATTAATGAAATATGATATGCAATTATATGAATCATGACTTTTTCATTTTTTGGAAATTAGACATTAAAATACCAGGTTTATGAAAAATGGAAATGAGATGAACTTGCGGAAGTCTCTTTATTTTGGTTAAGATCTCTAAATTATTTTTTAAAGTTAGATTTATTGAGGTAACATTGATTAATAACATTATAGAAGTTTCAGGTACACAATTTTATAATATATTTATTCCATTGTTTGCACACCATTCAAAGTCTAGTCTCCTTCTGTCACCATATATTTGATCCCCTTTACTCTCTTCATCCTCCCCTAAGATCTCTAAATTCTTTACTGTCTTTTAAGAGAGGGTATTTAATTTTTAAAATTATTTAACTGTATTGTGTAAAACTACACAAAATAACCATAGTATTAAGTTATGGAGTCTATAGAAGTTAAAAAAATATTTTAGTATAACACATTTACTTAAGTCAATAGTTTTACCATAATTGTCACATTTTAATTGGATTTTATTATCTGAAAATAAGGTAAAATAAAGCTTCTGCTTTCTAACCTATTATTTTAAAACAGAATCCTTCAAAGACTTCTTAAAATAGCTAGTAATTCTTAGTGTACTTGAATATATGTTTTACAGATTATTAACTATGTGAAGAAGAAAGTAGTGGCCAACAGCAAAAAATTAACTACTCTGTTAATTAGTAAAGCAGATTTGAAAAGGACTGATTTTAAATGGTATTTGTATACTTTCCAAGAAAAACTTCTTTATTTTACATAAAGGGAATGATAAGTATGTCTAGGAAATAGATTATTAAAGTGTGTTTGTTTGGTTTTGGAAACTAGTTGAATCTATTCCTCAGACTTAAAAAAACCCCACAACACTAGGTAACAATTTTACTATATAACAATGTGCCTAAATAATACAGCTTTATTAATTGAGACAGAGAAGGAAGACCAAAGACCAATTATAATTTTAAAAGGTTGGCACACAAGGTTACAGGTGTTGCCAAGAAGGGATGCTCAAAGTTCTTAAATGTACAAATAAGAACTTCAAAACCTGTCACCTGTCTGCAGGAAATTCTTCCTCTGCCAGCTCTTGCTCAGGACCTGCAGCATGTCGGGCTCAGAGCTGCGAACCTTGTGGTAAACAAGGCCCTGGCGTTGCCAGGCTTTCAGCTTTGTGAGAAGGTGAACAGTGAAACACATTATTACAATAAAATGTGATGAGTGTTAATGATGGGATTAATGAAAGGTTTAGAAGAGTATACAGCAGGGGAATGCCTCCTTGAGGAACTGACATTAATAAACAGATTAGAAGGGTTTGAAGTTATTAGCCAAGCTGAGAGTAACATGATTGAAAGTCTCAGGGAAGGAGAACCTGTCTATTTGAATTGCAGAAAGGAATTGAGTGTAGCTAGAATATGGATTATGAGAAGGTAAAGAGATTAAGGTGAGGCTAAAGAGGTTAAAAAAATGCCTTACTGCAGAGGGCTTGGTAAACTATCCATTTGTGGGGCCTTATCTTTAGGACAGTGGGAAGCCTTTTAAGAGGTTTCCCCCCCCTTTTTTATTTAGCTCCATATGTTTGAATTAAAAAAATATTTTTATTGATTTCAGAAAGGAAGGGAGAGGGAGAGAGAGATAGAAACATCAATGGTGAGAGAGAATCATTGATTGGCTGCCTCCTGCATGCCCCACACTGGGGATTGAGCCCAAAACCTGGGCATGTGCCCTGACTGGGAATCGAACTGTGACCTCCTGTTCCTAGGTTGACACACTCAACCACTGAGCCACACCGGCTAGGCTGTTTGAATTTTAAAGTATTTCTTATGTAAATCTAATTTTGTTCCCAAAATAGAACTGTAAATGAAAAGTCAAATAAGACAAAACATCATCTAGAATAAAGTCTGAACGCCTTAGCAGCTCATTCACTTAACTATACTTACCTTCTACAGTACTACGTTGGCTGCCTCGACAGATGTGAGCCGTAAGTGTGCTCATTGTCAGTGCTAATCCAGAGGTGTAGAAATGAGGTAGTTGCACAGCTAGCCTTTCTTTTTGGAATTAAAAACTGGGTGTTTTGAAACAGTGCTGTTTCGGGAGGAAGAAACATTGTCCTTTATGCATCCTCCATAGTCTTCTGTAAACTAGGATAGGGCTCTGTAAGCTTTCTTTATTTCCTTCTTTAAAAAAAAAAAAAAAAAATAGCCGGGGCTAGTTTGGCTCAGTGGATAGAGCGTTGGCCTAAGGACTGAAGGGTCCCGGGTTCGATTCCGGTCAAGGGCATGTGCCTTGGTTGCGGGCACGTCCCCGGTAAGGGGTGTGCAGGAGGCAGCTGGTCGGTGTATCTCTCTCATCGATGTTTCTAACTCTCTGTTTCTCTCAATTACTCTCTCTGTGTAAAAATCAATAAAATATATTTTTAAAAAAATAAGTGTTCTTGGATTCATCACTTAGAGGAGGTCATGAACACTTTTTTAACACAGGTATCAATTGTTAATTCATTATCAGTTTTTGATCATTTTGTGTCACGGGCCTCTTTGGCCATATGGTGAGTGTGGACCTTCTCCCAGAACAGTATTTTAAAATACATAAACCACCTAGGACTACCAAGAACCACATGTATTAAAATGAAGTTTTCAAACTGTTTTAATTGTGATATAGTAATGCATATGCTTCTTAAATAATGCATTATTAAGACCTAGTGGCGGATCTCTGTTACTGCCCTTTAATTGTTTGCCTTAATTTAACTGATTTTTACAACATTCTTATGTTTGAACATATATTTCTTTTAAGGCTTATTTAATATTTTATGATCTTTTTGTTCATCTGAGATCCCCTCTATGTCTATAACAGATTTTTCTGTTACTAATGGTTCTCATACTTGAGCATAGATCAGAATCATCTGGAAAGCTTATTAAAATACAAATCATGAGGCTCACATACACAGGTGTTTTATTTTTTCTCTGGAACGTACACCTTTTCATTTTTCAGCTTCTAACTCCTCATCATCACTTAGATCTCAGTTTGAATGTCACTTTCTCAGAGAAAGAGAGGCTTTAGTTAATACTCTTCTATCTCACTTAGGACTGTTGTTATTTTTGTCATAGCCTCAGCTACAATTTGTGATGCAGTAAACTCCCACTCTAAGGCGGTTAATATTTTAATATGTTGAAATGTATAACAAGTGGCATTATTGTGAGTTTAATGAAATGACCCGAGTCTGTCTTGTGTGAAGGAAGACGTGGGTGGAATGGGCTCCAGGGTTCAGACCCAGGCATCCCAGTGAGTCTAAGGTGCGGCTGTGGTTTGGTGCCACCTGGTGGTATCTGCACGCCAGGGACTGCAGTTGGAGGCTCCCGTGGAAGATGGGAAGCAGTTATAGGTCACTTATCTGAAATCATGTGTTCATGAAGTTTTACTCATAAATATATATTTGTGTCTGTTTAATGTTGCCTCACAGTATTCATATAGCCAGAGACCATATCCAGTGTGTTTACTGGTATTGCTCAGAGCCAAGATACCAAGTAAGGTTTCAGTAAAGTGTTTGTTGAATGAGGAGGGAGTGAATGAGAAGACATTGTGAACCAGAACAGAATGCCAGGAATTTTGTATTTATTTGGAGACTGATGAATAATTTAACTTGAGATGAGACTTTGTGGAGATACGTGGTTGAGAGAGAAAAGGCTAGAAAGGCAGAGTAAAACCAAGTTGTGATGGCGTTGAATAAAATACGAACTGTGTGAAACATGATCTGGAGAAGACAAGAAGTGAAAAGAACATTTATTTTAAGCAACTAGAGCATACTAAAATAATAGAAATAGAAGACATAGCTTCCAAAATACTATATTGGGAGAGGGGGGAGGTAGGTAAAGAATACAGCAAACTTGATCAGTCTAACAAGGGGCAATAATGGATAAAAATTCTGGAAATATAAATAATAAATCAAGCCCTGGACGGTGTGGCTCAGTTGGTTGGAGTGTCATCCTGTACACCAAAATGTTGCATGTTCGATTCTAGGTCAGGGCTCATACTCAGATTGCGGGTTCGACTCCAGTCAAGTATGTAGGGGAGGCAACCAATCAATGTTTTTTTCACACATCAACGTCTGTTTGTCTCTCCTCCCCTTCCTCTCTCTTAAAATCAATTAAAAAATTTTTTAAGTCCTAAATCAAGATAGTAGAAATAAGTACCAAACATCAGAAATTATATTAAAATCACCTATTATAATATTAACATCTTTTGTGTGCTGTTTTTAACAGGTAGGTACACAAAACAAAATTAAATGGGAAGAATGGAAAAATATATTCATCAGAAAAATACCAAAGGAAGCTGGTATCATAAAATAAAATAGAATTTAGGGTGGAAATCTTTTTTTTTTTTTTTTTAAATATATATTTTATTGATTTTTACAGAGAGGAAGGGAGAGAGACAGAGAGCTAGAAATATCGATGAGAGAGAAACATCGACCAGCTGCCTCTTGCACACCCCCTACTGGGGATGTGCCCGCAACCAACATGTGCCCCTGACTGGAATCGAACCCGGGACCTTTCAGTCCGCAGACCGACGCTCTACCACTGAGCCAAACCGGTTCTGGCGGAAATCTTTTGATTTGGACATTGAGAGACTCTTCAGATTACTAAAAGAAGCAATCCAGAAAAAAATCATCATAAACTTATATGCATCTAACAACATAACTTTGAACTATTTAAAGCAAAAACTTTCAAAATTATAGAGAGAAATGGACATGTCTACAAAATATTGGGACTTTAATACATCTCTATCAAAGCTAAAAAATCAAGCAGAAACAAAATTAAAAAATGGCATCAAGGAACTGAATCACAGGACTGACAGCTTTCATAAATTGGAGATATATAAAACATTGTGCCTAACCCAGTAAATTACAATCTTGTAATATACACACACACACACACACACCAGTTTTTAACTTTGTACTAGACTAGGTCATAGAAGAATTTCAGCAATGTCCAGAATATCAGTATCATTAAAATAGTATTTCATCATAATGTAATAAAAGTCAACAATGAAAAGATATATCATAAAATTGGTAAATAAAAATTCATTAATGGATGAATGAGAAAATTATAAAATGCAGCTAAAAACAAAGAGCATTGCATATAAAGATCTGAGATATGAAAAAAAAAATCTGAGATATGACTTAAGCAGAACTCATGGAAATTTAAGAGCTCTAAATGTATTTAATGAAAAGTAAGAAATATTGATAAATGAGCATATGTTTAATGCTAAGTGTTAAAGAATCAACAGAATAAATTCAAATTAAGTAAACAAAGAAATAATAAATCAATAAAACTCAATATTAATTAAATAGAAAAAAATAATACATTATTAATAAAACCATGAAGTTAATAAAAATGGATAAACTTCTGTAAAGATAGATCAAGGAAAAATTCTATAACAAGAATATAACCTAGAGAATGGAGAGTTTTAAAGTTATTAGAAAATACTGTGAACAAACTATTGCCAAGGAACTTGAAGACTTATGACGTGGACAATTACAAAAATATATATCTATGGCTGGTGTGACCCAGTTGGTTGAGTGTTCTCCAGTGCACCAGTTCGATTCCCAGCCCCTTGGGTTTTGGGCTCAATCCCTGGTAGGAAACGTGCAGGAGGCAGTTGATCATGTTTCTCTCTCTCACTGTTTCTCTCCACCCTTCCTCTCTATCCCTCACTCTCCCTCTCTAAAATCTCTAAAAACATTAATATAAATTATATATAACTAAAAAGGAAATAGACAATCTAAACAGATGAATAACCATTTTAAGTTCTGTAGTTTCACATATGCATCACCTCATTCAAATAAAATCCAGACTGAGGTGTATTCTAAAAATTTAAGGGATAAATAATCCCTATCATATACAAAGTATTTAGAAAATAATAAAAAAGGAAAAGTGATCGAACTCTAGTATAACCTTAAAACACTCCCAGTATAAAAAAAAAAATGTTGTTGCAAATTTATGTATGGTTATAGCTACAAATATTCTAAATAGTAGTAAACCAAATGAATCACTGATTAAAAAATAAATAATGATTAAATGCATACTAGGAAGGCAAGAAAGGCCAAAGATTAGAAAATCTATTAATGTAATTCACCACATGAATAAATTAAAGGAGAAAAACAGCCCTCACTGGTGTGGCTCAGTAGATAGAGTGTTGGCCTGGGGACTGAAGGGGTCCTAGGTTCAATTCCGGTTAAGGGCATGTACCTTGGTTGCCGGCACATCCCCTGTGCAGGAGGCAGCAGATCGATGTTTCTCTCTCATCGATGTTTCTAACTCTCTACCCTTCTACCTTTCTCTCTGTAAAAAAAAAAAAAAAAAAAAAATCAATAAAATAAAAAGAAGCACAGGTAATGCATTTCTAGTCTGGAATGATGGTGATGTCATTGACAGTATGAAACAAGGGAGATTTGTAGATAAAAGACCGTTAGGTATCAGTGGGTTTTCCAAATAAAGATGCTTACTAGCCCTGGTCAGGTAGCTCAGTTGGTTGGGGCATTGTCCCATACACCAAAAGGTTGTGGTTTTGAACCTTGATCAGGAGTCAGCCTTTCGATACTTCTCTCTAACATCGATGTTTCTGTCTGTCTCTCCCTTCCTCTCTTTCTAAAATCAGTAAAAACATATCCTCAGGTGAGGATTAAAAGAGTAAAGCTTACCATACAATTGGAAATTAGAATTTAGAGCTAAAAAAATAAATACGTCAAGCCTGAAGATGCTGGTTTTTAAATCAGTACAGAAATAATACTGAAAGCCTTGGTGCTCAACTGGTGCTAGATACCATTCTTGGTAGAATAGAGAATGAAGAGAGAAGGTGTCTAAGGATGACACTTTGGGAGAGCAGTCAGAATTAAGGGTGAAATCAACTGAAAAGAGATAGGAATAAAAACAAAGCCAGACAATTTATAAGGTTACTAGAGGCTTGGTGCACGAAATTTGTGCACTCGGGGAGGAGTCTCTCAGCCTGGCCTATGCCCTCTTACAGTTCGGGAGCCATCAGTCGGACATCTTTAGCGTTGCTCCCGCCACCCTGGCTTCTGGCTGAGTGGTGCTCCCCCTGTGGGAGCACACTGACCACCAGGGGGCAGCTCTTGCATTGAGCGTCTGCTCCCAGGTGGTCAGTGCACATCACAGTGACCAGTCGTTCCGCTACTTGGTCAATTTGCATATTAGCCTTTTATTATATAGGATTATAATGAAAATCAAATGAACGGAAGGATTTTAATATGGGGTAGTCAATAATGCCATTTGTTTGGATAAGTAGAGTCAGGTGAAGACTAAGAGGACTTTGCTGGGTTTACACTTATTAAAATCTCAGTGCTGCCCGGCCAGTGTGCTTCAGTAGTTGAGCATCAGCCTATTAACCAGAAGGTCACGATTCGATTCCTGGTCAGGGCACATGCCTGGGTTGTTGTGGACTCAATCCCCAGTAGGGGAGATGGCAGGAGGCAGCTTATCAATGATTCTGTAATCATTGATGTTTCCCTCTTTCTCCCTCTCTCTTCTTCTTTAAAATCAATAAAAACAAAAAAAAACACACACATCAAAGCTCATTGTTAACCTTTGAAGCACCTTTTAATGGTAGGATGCAGAAGCTTTATTTCGGGGGGTTAAGGAGATTAGCTAATCTGAATATTCCTTTTGGAATCAATCAAGATAGAATTTGAGTGTAGTTGTAATATGTTTTAGTTAAGAATTCCATTATAAATCGTTTCATAAATATGCTAAAAAGAATCATGTATTAGCCCTTGTAAAGTTTCATAGGAATTACATTTTTTTTTCCCAGAGACTAAACATTCTCTAATAATAATAAAGAACCCAAGTCCTTGAAATTAGTTGTCTTAAATGTTATTTAAAACTAGAGGTTGGGGGCACATATTCGTGCACTGGTGGGGTGCCTTGGCCTGGCCTGAGCCCTCACACAATCTGGGACCCATCAGGGGAGGTAGGACTGATGTTTCAGCCCCGATCTCTGCAGACCAGCCAAGGAATCCATGCACCGGGCCTCTAGTATGCATATAAGATCTTTGGTTAATCTCTGCCCACCTTCCCCACTCCCCTCTTCTCTCTGAGATCTTCATTCTGTTCCATGTTTCCATGCCCGTGTGTTGAGTGTCTGTTCCTGATGGTCAGTGCACATCATAGCTACCGGTCTAACGATTGCTTAGGCTTATATATATACTAGAGGCATGATGCATGAAATTTGTGCAAGAGTAGGCCTTCCTTCCCCCAGCTGCCAGCACTGGCTTTCCTCTGGCATCCAGGACTTGGGTTTCCCTCTGGCTCCCACCCCAGGACCCAGACTTCCCTCATAGACCTGGGTTCTTCCAGAAGGATGTCCGGTTATTATTATAGATAGATAGATATAGATGTTATTAACTCTTTTAACTCACTTTGCAGGGTGTCATGCACACGAGTGCTTGATAAATGTTATTTGGAAACAGTTGTTTGTTCATCATCTATTAGAAAAGAATAGCTGCAATAATCAGTTGACAGTTCTCTAGGAGTGGCTGCCAAGAATTGGAAACAGTGTTTTCTGCCATTAAATGAAGAATCAATAAGGTCAAGGAGAGTCTGGCCCAGGAATAACCTAAATAAAATGCAGAAAAATGAATCTAAGCCAAATCATCATTCTCAAAATCAGTCCATACTGGATCCTTATTCATGATAAGGTTTTCATGGCCCATAAATGCATATGGTTAAATAACTTAGGATAAAATAATTTTGTAAAATCATGTACTGCTTTCAGAATCTTAAAATAACCGTGGTCCCTTTCAAAAAAAATTTACATTTTAGCCAACAAAATTTTACCTTTTTTTGACCCCTATTAAAAAAAAACCCCATATCTTAAAAAGGCTTTTTTATACATATAATTTAATTTTCCTGTGTAGTAGCTCAAAATATAGTATAAATCCACTAAGCTATTTTGTATATTGTACTGTCTCCAAAAATTTCACCTTCAATGGGTATTCTCTGTGAATTGAGAAGGCTTTTTTTTCCTTTTGTCATATTATTTAGTGCTACCAGGTGTAGTATTTTTTTTTAATTTCATAAATTTTTTTAAATTTAATAAATCTTTATTGTTCAGATTATTACAATTGTTTCCCCCCCCATAGCTCCCCTCCATCCTGTTCCCACCCCACCCTCTGCCCTTACCCGCCCCCTCTATCCTCATCTGTAAGTGTACGATTTTTGTCCAGTCTCTTCCCTTTTCCCCCAAGAATTGTCAGTACACTCCCTTTCTATGCCCCTGATTCTATTATATTTACCAGTTTATTCTGTTCATCAGATTTTTTTATTCATTTGATTTTTAGATTCACTTGTTGATAGATATGTATTTGTTGTTCATAATTTTTATCTTTACCTTTTTCTTCTTCCTCTTCTTAAAAAATACCTTTCAGCATTTCTTATAATACTGGTTTGGTGTTGATGAACTCCTTTAGCTTTTTCTTATCTGTGAAGCTCTTTATCTGCCCTTCAATTTTGAATGATAGCTTTGCTGGGTAGAGTAATCTTGGTTGTAGGTTCTTGCTATTGATCACTTTGAATATTTCTTGCCACTCCTTATCTGGCCTGCATAGTTTCTGTTGAGAAATCAGCTGACAATTATATGGGTGCTCCCTTGTAGGTAACTTTTTCTCATGCTGCTTTTTAGTATTCTTTGTCTTTTGCCCTTGGCATTTTAATTGTGATGTGGCTTGGTATGGTCCTCTTTGGATTCCTTTTGTTTGGGGTTCTCTGCGCTTCCTGGACTTGTAAGTCTATTTTTTTCACCAGGTGGGGGAAGTTTTCTGTCATTATTTCTTCAAATAGGTTTTCAGTCTTGCTCTCTCTCTTCTTCTGATGTTGGTATGCTTGAAGTTGTCCCAGAGGCTCCTTACACTATCTTCATATTTTTGGATTCTTTCTTTTTTTCTTTTCCAGTTGGGTGTTTTTTTGCTTCTTTGTATTTCAAATCTTTGTCTTGATTCTTGCGATCCTCTAGTCTGCTGTTAGATCTCTGTGTAATATTTTTTATTTCAGTCAGTGTATGCTTAATTTCTAGTTGTTCCTTTTTGATATCCTTGAGGGTCTCACTAAATTTATTGACTTTTTCTAGAAAATTCTTGAAAAACCTTATAACCGTGGTTTTGAACTCTATATCCAGTTGTCTGCTTTCCTCCGTTTCTTTCATTTGTGATCTGTTTCTTTGTCTCTGCATTTTGGCTGCTTCCCTGAGTTGATAGAGTGGCTTTGTGGGCTAGGTGTCCTAAAGGGCCCAGTGGATCAGCTTTTCAAGTTACCTGAGGTGGACACTCTTGGTGCACCCCTTTGTGGGCTGTGTGCACAGTCTTGTTTTAGTTTAGTCTTGATTGTTGTTGGTATCGTTGGGAAGAATTGATCTCCAGGTCAGTTGGCTGTGAGGATCAGCTGTGTCTACACTGGGAGAACTTCTGTGCTGGAGACACCCTTATGAGACTAGACTTGCATAAATCTCTGTGCTCAGCTTGCATGGGGCAGAGTCTCAGGGCAGAATTGACAGGATTGGTTTCTTGTCAGCCCTAATAGGCCCCTGTGTCTCAGTGTCCCGTGGTAATCGCTGCAAGCACCTCTTGGAGAAAGCTGCCCTCGTGTTCTGCCTGCTTCCAGACAGTCCATTTTCTCCCCAAAAGTGTCTGGGTCCCCAGATTCTTGCCTGGAACTAGAGTTCAGTGTAGTCAGGAACTTTTGTCTCCCTTCCACTTGAGGAAACCAGGCACATACTCGGTTGCCCACTCTCTCCGCTCGTGTGCCTCGATACCTCTGCCTTCCACAGTTCCTCTGAGTCTCAGTGTGTTTTTCTCTTTCCTGACAGTCCAGTTTCACCCCATATGAGTCTGTCTCTCCAGAGTATTGCCCGGAAGTGGAGTTCAGCACAGTTCAGAACTTTTGTCTCCCTGCAGATTGAGAAAGGCAGCCATGCACTCAGTTGCCAATCCTCTCTGTGCACATGTGTGCGTGCACATCTCAGTATCTCTGCCTCCTGCAGCTCCTCTGAGTCTCAGTGTGCTTTTCTCTTCCCTTCTAGTTGTAGAATTTCGACTCAGCCAGCCTTCCTATGGTTCTGGATAATATCCATTTTGTCTTTTAGTTGTAGTTTTGAAATTATTATGCAAGGAAGCAGTTTAGGTGTTTATCTATGCCGCCATCTTGGTTTCTCTACCAGGTGTAGTATTAATGCGTCCCTACAACAGAAATGTGCTCTAAGTAAGTGCTGGATTATTTGTTGAATAAATGAATGAATATGTGACTATAGGTTTAAACATCTTTATTTTAATATTTTATAAAACCTGGCCATTAAAACAGTAGAATAAAACCTGCAAATAGATTAAATAATAGTATAAAACATATGAAATAATTTTTTTTTCTTTATGAATCTATAGACTGCATTCCTAATCTGTTGTCTATCTTATAGGATTGGTGAACCAGCCTTACTTAATAGACTTAAATCACTTGATTTCCAGTTTATTATTCTTTTTTTTTTTTCTTTTTTTTATTGAATTATTATCTGTGTACATATTTTAACTCCCCCCCTCCCATACATACCCACCCTCCCCAGAGTTTTGTGTCCATTGGTTGTACTTATATGCATGTATACAAGTCTTTCGGTTGATCTCTTATCTCCCCCAGATCTCCCTACTGTCCCTGCTGTAATTTTACAGTCTGCTTGTTGCTTTACTGTCTTTATATCTGACTTTTGGCTTGTCCCAGTTTATTATTCTTGATAAATATGTTTTTCTTGTAGCTTAGTTTTCTTAACCTTTCCCCCCTGTAAGTATACCCAACACATACCCATACCCCAGCTTTGAATTTCATCCTTAAATTGGTTTTATCAGAAAAAAAAACTTAGGCTGTTTGGTCTCCTCTTAATGTTCTCCCACCAACTGACTGCTCAAAATTGTTCCCATTTAAAAAATATTTCTCAGACTCTTATCTTTTGCTTTAGCTTTTGACATTAAAAAGGTAGACAACCATTTTGCAATTTATAATTCATAAATATAATAGTAAAATAGGTTTAATTTTTTATCCATTTTATAACTTATAAGTTTTATAGATGAAGATTGTTTTGTAGAATTTTTGCCCTTGAAATCATAGATACTGTGTGACTGGTCAAAATTTTAACTTTTACACATAGTTTCCTGATGTGTAAAATGAAGTCATTGAACTAAGTCAGTGATTCTTAAGTAATTTTATCATTGGTAGTTATGGAGCTTTTAGTACTAAAATAGGAAATTGGCATCCTTCTCCCAAATTATAGAAAAAATTAATGGATAGAATATCTCCTACCTATAATTTTTTTAAACTTTAAAGCCTGTTTTGTTCTTTGTTTGTACTGGAATCTGATAGAGCACACAATTCTGAGTTGTTTTTTTTAAGTGTTATATATTATCTCATTCATGGTAGGGAAAGAGATCGTGATGTTCAAGTACCTTATTTTTTAAAAATCTTTTGGTGATGTTGTCTTTAGGTTCCTTTCCAACCATAACTTTTTTTTGATTCTGTGCACTAGATAAAGGGAAAACACAAATGAATTCATCAGGGCAAGCTAAAAATAAAAAAACATTGAAAACCTATATGGTATTTGAAATAATTGTATATTTATATATATTGCTCCCAAGAATTTTTCCACCATGGTTACTACAGGAATCATAAAATCCATGGAGTAGCCAAAGGTATCTATTTATTATACTTTAATGATAATGGTTATATTATGAAGACTTGTTTTCAAAATAGAGAGGTTGGAGGATGCAAGAATTGATGTCCAGACTATAAAGAACTATGAACTGGAGAGAACTGCTCGGGACTCTAGTTCAAAGTTAAAGGTCATTCACAAACTTTACCCTTTTCTTTAAGCTGTGAAATGTCACAAGTTGGGAGTTCAAACTGCTCCTTCTGTATTAATTCTCTTTAGCCGATATTACCCCACATTTAGCAGCTTAAACAATAAACATTTATTATATTGTATAGTTTTCAAGGTAAAGGTTTGGGGAATGGGTAATCCTCATGGTTCTAACTCAGGGTCTTGCAGGAAGCTGCAGTCATCTGAAGGCTTTGTTATTAGAGCTGCAGGTTTTGTCTCTTAGTAGCTCTGTCACATGACCGTTGGCAGGATGGCATTTTCCCTGCCTAATGGGCTTCTCCACAGAATTACTTGAGTATACTCAAGACATGGCAGTGAGCTTCCTATGAGAGAGTGACTCAAAAGGAAGAGAGCAAGCAGACAATTTCTGAAGTCACACCCCATCACTTCAGTTTTCTTCTGTTTTGTTAGAAGTAAGCCATTAAGTCCAGCCCACTCTCAAAGGGAGAGGGAGGAATATAAAAGAATTTTCAGACAAGAAAATCCATAGGTACTAAATGCGTCGTAACAGATAGACAGGCCTTGTTACTTTGGTGGTTGGGAGTGTTGGAGGGTAAGGGCTCTAGAGCTAGAGATGCTTGGGTTCAAATCTTGGCCCTGCTTCCCATTAACTCTGACCTCGGTTGGGCAAGGAACCTGAGAGTCCTCATCTATAAAATGAGCACAATAGTAATACCCATTTCACAGGAAGGTAGAGAGGAATTTGTGAGAAAAGTGAATGTAAAGCATTTAACATAGTTAGTAGCTTTTATTTCAATAAGAATTAGCTATTTTTTACCTTAACTTTTCTTGCTAGTACACAGCAATAACTCTATAATGTTATCAGAATATGAATTTGTTTTCTAGTGTCTACCTATTCTCAGTTTTTTATTCTGTGTATTAATACCTGCTTAATCTTTGAAGACTTGAGAAATCCAGATTGTGTGTGTGTGTGTTGTGTGCATATACACACATATGCATGTTATATATACACATATAGTTTGAAAAAGTATGTGTATATTTAAATCCTGTCACATTTATATTTTTTACATTTTGTCATGTTAAATTCTTCAAATATGTTTTTTTTTAAAATATATATATTTATTGATTTCAGAGAGGAAGGGAGAGGGAGAGATAGAAACATCAGTGATGAGAATCATTGATTGGCTGCCTTCTGCAGCACCCCCTACTGGGAATTGAATGCACAACCCAGGCATGTCCCCTTAACCGAATATTACCTGGGACCCTTCAGTCTCCAGACTGACGCTCTATCCACTAAGCCAAAACTGCCAAGGTTTCAAATACGCTTTTTAAAAAATATATTTATTGATTTTGTACAGAGAGGAAGAGAGAGGGATAGAGAGTTAAAAACATCAATGAGAGAATCATCGATCAGCTGCCTCTTGCACGCCCCCTACTGGGGATGTGCCCACAACCAAGGTACATGTCCTTGACCGGAATCGAACCGGGGACCTTTCAGTCCGCAGGCCGACGCTCTATCCACTGAGCCAAACCGGTTTCGGCTCAAATTCGCTTTTTAACGAGTACATTTCTATTTCCAAAAGCATCTTATCTTTACCTGCTATTTGCAGTATATTATTGGTTTATAAAAAGTACTGATGACTATTGAAAGCCTAGTTAACATAGCAATGTAGAATTCCATTTACATAGCACGGCAGAATTGCATTTATGGTCCAGGAATTGTGTTTTTACAGAGCATTTAATATAAAGGAATCAGTTTTTCCTTCATTAATTTTTATCATTAACACATGTACATAATGTGTATAGTATATATGTTTGTATATAATAACTGTGAAGTATTATGCAGGAATAGATAGAAGTTCTATTTTCTTATAAAATGTAAGACCTGGAGATATATAATCAGGATATGTAGCAATTAAAACACACACACATACTATTCACTTCTTAAGGTATAGGTCAAGAAACAAATAGTCAAATAAAAAGTTAGGTATCAGGCTTTAAATGGATTCCGATGTTGAGAAGAGCCAAGCTTACCTGTCACATCCAGGAAAAAATACAAAACCTCTGTCTTACATTACTCTCTCCCCTTCAAAATACACGAAAAACTATTGATTGATAAGAGTGGAAATTTAGATATGCTATAATTTCAATTATCTGCCTAAAGGCCTGGAAACTATCTAAGATGCTGCCTATCAGTGGATGATCCTTATTTTAAACTGACTAGATCCAAAACATAAAAGCTATCAGTCATATATTTCCTTTTGTCCAAGGAGTAGCAAGTTTACCTGCTGCAGAAAGAGTTCCTTATTTGGTTTAAGGGGAGTTGTACTTTGGAAATTGCCTATAGGCCAGGGGAAAAGGCCAAAAGAATAAATTAGTATTCAGAAGAAATGAAAAAGATAAAAAGTCATCGCTATGTAAATTTATTCCGAAGTTGCACTGGCATGTCAGGCAAATATTTTTAAAATTATATTGTATTAATATTACCACTGGAAGAATTTTTTTTCTAGATTATCAGCACAGTTCATTCAATTCCGATAATAAAAACAATGCCCTATTTTCACTTGTAACTGCCAAGACCTTTTTATGTTTATTCAGCAAATACTGATTGAGCACTTACTATGTAGGAGGCACGGTTGTACTTAAATTTTGTGTAGGTACAACTTTGAGGGAAAAGTTGTTTCAAACTTTTTTTATATTGTGAAATTCGGAAACCCTAGTTTTTTCATGAAGCCACGTCTGATTTCCTGTGTTAATAAATTAATAATCAACAAATGGCAATTTACCTCCCCTTTCTATTGTATTTTAATATGAACTTCATTTGTAATGAGGTTTCTATCAAAAAGATTTTTAAACGTAGATGATGCTATAAATGAATACGTTTATTCCCCAGGAAACCTAGTAGAAGTGAAAGGGTGCTTGAATGTCACGACTATCAAATTGAGGAAGGATAATCAGGTTTCCGGGGGTGGGAATGTTGTATGTTTACTAATAAATGTCTGCTTAGTGTGCCTCCGACGACGAAAAAGGACACAGTGGTCTTGAAGTAGTTGGAAGTGTCTTACTTTCCAAGTACAGCTTTTAGAATATTGTGTGGATGTGGCTTTTTTGGGGGGTTGGTATTCCTGTTTTAAAGTGCAGCCTTTTCAAGTGAAGGGGCTCCATGTGGCCTAAGCTTTAAAACGGCCAAAACAAGTTAAAGAGCCACCTTTATTTACAGCCGCGGGACCGGGCGTCAGGGCTGTTCCGGGAAGAAAATCGGGCCCATGGCTCCCGTCCAGAGCGGGGACAATTGCAGACTTTCCCTCCGCAGAGCGTGAAACGCGCCTCTTCCTGCCGCGGGCCCGCCCCGCCCCGCCCCGCCCCGCTCGCCCGCCGCGGCCCCCGGGGCGACCCCAGCCTCAGGTGTCCCTCCGGCCGGGCGGGCGGCGGGCGGCGCTCGGGGCGCCGGGACTTCCTGTCTGGGCGCGGGGCGGAAGGATCGCGTTGCCAGCCCAGGCGGCCGCCGCCGCCGCCCCTGCCGTTAGGTGGTGGGGTTTCTCCGCCCGGCGGCGGGAGGCGGGCCGGCCGCGGCTTCCTGTCGGAGGACGCGCAAGGATCTGGGCGTCGGTGTGTGAGCGAGTGCGTGTGTGTCGGCCGCACGGCGTGGCTCGGGCCGCGGGTGCCGCCTCCCCCCGCCGCCGCCGCCGCCGCCGCCGCTCACGGTGGAAGTCAATGTGCAGCAGCAGCGCCAGCCCCGGGATAAACATGGCGACGTCTCTGCATGAGGGGCCCACGAACCAGCTGGATCTCCTCATCCGGGCTGGTAAGGGCAGGGCAACTTTTCTCCGCTGCAGCGGGGCGGCGGGCTCAGGGTGCACCGAGGCGGGGTGCCTCCCCCGCGGCGGCCAGCGCCGGGGTTCCGTGTCCGCTTCGGTCCCCGGGGCGGGCGGCCGGGGGAGACGGGGGCAGTGAATGAAGTAATGGAGGCGACGAATCAGGAAGTGATCACCTTGGAGAGTAACCTGCCTCGGCTCCGGCGCGGCCGCTGCCGGGGGTCGGCGGGCGGCGGGCGGCGCGCTGGCGGCGGGGCCGGGCGCCGAGCCGCGGGGAAGTTGGGGACTCGGGCGGACGAGTTGCGCGCTGCGCCCCGGCCGCCGCGGAACCAGGAAGTGAGCGCGGCTGTTGTCTGTCGGCGGCGCCTGCCACGCTGTCTGGCCGGAGAGGCCGCTCTGCCCGCGGCCGGGGCCGGCGGGCTCCCCGGTGGACGCTCGCAGCCCCCGCCCCGTTCTCCTCAGCCCCGGTCCGCGGACCCTCCACTTCCGCATGGACGGGACAGCCCGGGCCATGTCCGGTGGACCGCTACCCGCCAAAAAAATGCCTGACCCTCCCCACCTTGTGCAGCCTCGGAGTAACGGTTCTGGAAGGGTCACTCAGCGTGGGCGGCCGGGGTGCGGTGTCGCCCGCCGCCCGCCGCCCCTTCCCCTTCATGGGTGGCAGTGAGGGAGGAGGCTGGTGCCCCGTCCCTCGTGGGTGTCTTTTTTTTTTTTTTTTCTTCAGGGGGAGAATGGGAAGGACACGGGCTCTCTGCGCACCCCTGACCTGGCGCGCTGGGTGTCAGCGGAGGAGGCTAATTTTTGTAAACAGTGGGTGAAGGCGAAGGCGCGGGGCGGCGGGCGGGCGGCTCGGCCCTAGGGAAGTCTCGGCACGGAATTGCCCCCGTACCCCCTCCTCCCCCCAACCTCCCACCATAGCGGAAGCGCCTCGGAGAGGACAGAACGGCCGGGATTGACAGGCCTCTCGTTCCAATCTGCTCGCTGAGATGTTCCAAATGAGAACGTTGATTTCTGGGGGCGGGACTCGGGGCCCGCGCTGGGCCAATGGAGATTGGGCGGGAGTGGAGCTGACAATGTACGCATGGAATTGGAGGGAAGAGGAGTGTAAACACGGAAGTGGCCGCGGCGGTGGGGGATGTGCAGCGCCACTGCTGCAGCGGAAGGGCACGGACTTAAGTTACACAGAAGCGGCAGCTTTGCTTAATGGACAGCGCTGCGAGGGCCCGGGATCGATGCAGCCCTGCTTGCATCCCATTTACGTACTAGAATAATAAACACACATGTTCCCTTCCCCCGGTTCTGTTTCATGTCGCCACCGATGGGGATTGGAAGATGGGAAATATGGGAAATATCAGAGTAATGCTGTGAAAGATGTTGCCCCCTCCGTTTCCCAGCCATTGTTTTTAGGGAGGGCACGTGAAATTAGTTTGGTTGGCGACACTGTGATTCTGTTCGATTGGGGGAAATCATGAACACGTGTATTTCTGAATTTAACAGAACTTTAAAGTTTAGAGAAACTCTGGAATACTGTAACTGTATGTATTGTATAACACATGAGTGACCAATGTAAAAGGGTCCCAAAGAAAAAGAATCAGCTTACGATTGTGATTAAAACACGTTTGCCAGTTATATTCTGATCAGAGTAAGAACTTAGTAAGAGGTAGAGTACAAGAACTTGGTTCCATTGTGTGTGCTCAATTCACTAATAACAATATGAATTAAGGGATGGAATTTTTGGCTTTGTAGGATTGATCGGATTAGTGATATTTCTGTGAGTGATACACATGTATATTTCAGGAAATGGTTCCAGTGGTTTTGAATCTTGAAAAATATTGTAAAGGTAAAGGGCTTAATTTTATCTATGGAAGGTATTTTTTTCATAAGCTTTTAGAGTTATTAGTGAAACTGAATGTGACCTGTAGATATTTTGCTTGGAGTGAATACACATAGGCAGCCTATAATTTGAAAATACAAATATTTAATATCCCTTTGTTAAGGTGGTGGTGGTGTTTTTTAAGTTAAAAGCTGACTTGCAACCCTACTGCATTAACTTAATATATATAAACCTTACAATTGAAGTTTGCTTCATGATTTTAATGTCTTGTAAAGAATATGTTTTACATATAATTATTTTCAAATTATTTCCTCAATCATGTTCATGTAATCTGAAGCTCCTTTACAAGTCCTATTTTAGAAGGAAACTTGAGATAGGTTTGCTGATTTACACTGTAGGTTTATTCAGTGAGTGCAAGTTGGGGAGGAAAGGTGGCCCAGGAAATGTAGAACTGGGGATCTAAATTTTTATTGCTGCCAGTTTCCAATGACAGTGGGAGAGTAGTTTATAATGTTTGTTATTGTAAAATGGACAAGATGATACTTTTTTAATTCCCTTGAGGGAAGTTGTCAGGTGTTATACATCATCCTTCCTCAAAGATTTTACAGTCAAATTCAGGAGACAGATAAAAATCTATATAATTTTTAAATATATACAGTGATTGCTATAATGGGTTGATGATTAGTGTAGAATGACTGATAGTAAGAAAAAGTTATAGAGGAGATGAGATTTTTAGTTGACTATTGTTCGCTAAACTTTTTTTTCTAAGTGACTGTAAAGCACTTAATATTGTTATATGTTAACACTGTTATAAAGGTACTAACTAGAGGATATATTTTGCTTTTACTTTCCTTCTTTAGAGGCTTAACTATCAACTTTAGTTAGCTGTCAACTTCAGCTTTAGTTATAAATGTTTATGCTGTCTGAAGAGTTTGAGTAAAGAATGAAATAAATAAGCTTAGTTAATAATCATTTTAACATACAGAAGAGTTGACATACTTTATATATTGACATGTTTCACTGGCAATATGGTATGAGAAAGAGCCTTAATTCTGAAGTCAGGAGAAGAGGACCTACATCTGACTGTCACTGAACTATATCTGTACTCTTGAAGGCTTCATTAGGATTGATTAGGTGATCTATAACTTTTAAAGTTCTGAAATTATAAGTGGCTCAAATATTTAATAGGAGGTGAAGGCTTTTCTTTTTCTTGGATTTCTTTACATTATGCCATGTGAATGAATATGTCTAAGGTTATGAAATTGGGAGGTTACTCACTTTCTTTTAGCCAGTCTTGGAACTTGAATATGACTATGATATAGTCTACTTAATAATTTAGGCTCATTTCTAGTGTATATATATATATATATATATATATATATAGCTTATAGGAAAAATGGATGTCTATAGGAAAAAAGAATGTCCCTTAACATTTCAGCAAAAGTATTGTGTATGTATAATCTGGGTTTTCTTGAAAATTTTCAGTTTAAAATATTCTGCTTGCTTATTCTCAAATATACTTTTCTTGACTTTTTTTTTTTTTTTTTTTTGAGAACTGAGAAGTAGAGTCACCAGAAGCTTTATTTCTATTTGAAGGCAGTTATTAAGATGAAGGAGGGAATTTTTTTCTGGAAATTTAGCCTAAGTATTTTCATTAACAAAACAAATGTGTCTGTTTTGTCATAGTTTATCGTGAAATTTGAACTTGAAAATCTTATTTCTAATTTACTATATAGTGGAATCTCTAGTATCAATCTGGAAAAAGTTTTAACAGGATGTGAAAATATGAAGCATATGTTGAAATAAAACAGAGTGGCATTAACTTGTTTGTTTTTGTTCATCCTTACCTGAGGATATTATTTTTATTTACTTTATTTTTTATTTTTTTGAGAGGGAAAGGAGAGAAAGAAAAACATTGATGTGAGAGACGCCATTTTCTGCCTCCTGCACTTGTCCCTGTTAGGACTGGGGATCAACCTGCAGCCTAGGTACTGTGCCACAGCCCGAAGCTTGAACCACTGGGAAACATAGGCCAGGGCAAGAATGGCATTAATTTTTTAAAAAAAATATTTTATTGAATTTTTTACAGAGAGGAAGGGAGAGGGATAGAGAGTTACGGAGAAACATCGAAGAGAGAAACATTGATCAGCTGCCTCCTGCACACCCCCTACTGGAGATGTGCCCACAACCAAGATATATGCCCTTGACCGAAACCAAACCTGGGACTCTTCAGTCTGCAGGCTGATTGGTGCTCTATCCGCTGAACTAAACGTGGTTAGAACTGGCATTAACTTTTTAAAAAATGTTCTTGCAAATGTGTTTTAAGAAATTATTCTTCAGAATTCATTGCAGCATTAGTACTAAAAAGCATTAAAAAAACTGAGTTTGCCGAAACCGGTTTGGCTCAGTGGATAGAGCGTTGGTCTGCGGACTGAAAGGTCCCAGGTTCAATTCCGGTCAAGGGCATGTACATTGGTTGCGGGCACATCCCCAGTGGGGGGTGTGCAGGAGGCAGCTGGTCGATGTTTCTCTCTCATCGATGTTTCTAGCTCTCTCTCTCCTTTACTCTCTGTAAAAAATCAATAAAATATATTAAAAAAACAAAAACTAAGTTAAAGAGTAACATTAGTGTGGTCAATCAGGATAATTCAATAAAACAATTTCCTTCAGAAACAAATTTGGTTAGTGGACAGAGGCAGGCATGAGAGTGTTCTTGGTAATTATCTAAACTCCTTGTGTTACCTGTAAATTAAATGTTCAAAAAGTTGCAAAGAAATATTTATGAAAAATTTAAAAGTCTTTTATGTGTAAGTGGACAAAATACTGTTGTGCTTATGGAAATGGATACTTTGATGTTTATGTTTAGAAGTTAAAACTTAGAGAAACCTGGGGAAAGAATTTGGGTGTTTTTTTAATTACATTTGATAAAAATTATAGCTGCAGTTCTAAAAAAAAACACTTAAATTTCTGGTCTGGGAATTCTAGGAGTCAGAGAAGTAAAAATTATTTTCATAATAATACTAAGGCATTACATATTGTTCACTTTCACAAGTGTTCTGAGGAGTTTTCTGGAGGCTACTTGACTTGATATTCCAACAAACTAAATGAAGAAGCAAATACATGGTTTTCCACCAACTATTTAAAAGATTTGTAAAAGTGTAAAACAAAGCTACTCATACTCACTAAATTTTTTTGTTTTAGAACGGTTATTTTGGCTCAGTGGTTGAGTGTGGACCTATGAGCCAGGAGGTTGAAGTTCGATTCCTGGTCAGAGCACATGCCCAGGTTGCAGATTCCATCCCTAGTGATGATTCTCTCTCATCATTGATGTTTTTATCTCTCCCTTCCTTTCTAAAATCAATAAAACTATATTTTAAAAAAAGAGGAAAGGTTATTTTGAGTTAATAAATATTTTGAAGTTTTGAAGATTTAATATCAAATAATATAAATACACATAGAACTATTTATACATAATCTTGGTAGTCCTTGAATTGGATATAAAGGGGCCCTTTTACAAAAAAAGTTTAAGAAGCTGAAATATAGTTTTATTTAGTAAACACTTTTTCAGTACTGTAGCCACTAGCCACATGAGGTTATTGAGTACATAAATGTGGGTTAGAAACTGAATTAAAATTTTTTAAAAATTAATTTAAATGTAAAAACTGAATTAGTGAAAAACTTCGTCAATTACATGTTGAAATGATATTATTTTGGATATACCGGGTTAAATGAAAGGTATTAATTTCACCTGCTTTTAATGTGGTTACTGGAAATTTTAAAATTATATGTAGCTCATGTTTTATATCTATATATTTATTGATTTCAGAAAGGAAGGGAGAGAGAGAAACATCAATGATGAGAATCATTGATCAGCTGCCTCCTGCATGTCTCACATTGGGGATTGAGCTCGAAATTGGGGTATGTGTCCTGACAGGGAATTAAACCGCAATCTCCTGGCTCATAGGTCCACACTCAACCACTGAGCCAAGCCAGCCAGGCTCATGTGATGTTTTTATTAGACAGCTCTACTTTAGAAAAACAATTTTGTTTTCTTTCCCTTTTCAACCTTATAACAACTATTGATGAGAAAGTTAAAGGGGATCAGGTAAAGATGAGAGTGTCCCAGGTCTTTATCTTTTCCCTCCTTTCATGGCAGTCAATCATACGTGGCCTTGGGGCATTAGAGGATAAGGTGTGGTAGGTTAGATAGTTGAGTGATAACCTTGTAATGTTAGTTTATGGTCTTGCTTGTAGTGGGATACCACTATCACCTAATGAAGTGTTTTCTGATTTTTTCCCATTGCTCTCAAGTTAAATTGCTATTAAGTTACATTTTTTACTTTTAAGAACATTGTTATGAACTAGGTCCATTGCCAGCATTCTCTTCTGCAAAGCTGAGAGGTATGTCTCTTGTCAGACTTAATTACCAAGTTTGGTATTTAGTAACAGCTGTTGAGTGAGTCTGGAATAATCTACCATACAAACACCAGTTGATTAGAAAGCTAGAAACGGAACAAGAAGACCTCTTACCAATGGTAAAAGAAGGCATAAGCAAATTTAATGGCTCGATGATTAAAATTAAAATAGTTTTGAAATTTATGCAACACCAACTACTAGTGTTAACTAGAAAATAATCTCTTAGATTACTTTTAACTTCATTGTTTCTATTTTTAAAATGAGTTGCTTATTATTTTCTCTCAGAGTTTTTATACATAGGTTTAGAAAGACTCCAGCAAGTCAGGTTTTACGTGAGGAAAAAGGAATTTTCAGCCATTGCTTATAGTTTGCTTACTTTGATTACACAAAATTGTTAAATTTATGTTTATCCTTAAGAGTTGTGTAAAACTTTTAGTTTAAATTGTGTTTGAATTATTGAGCAGAACATCTAGTATTAAATTTTTTAAAAAAAATTACAGAAACTTGCCAAAACCAGTTTGGCTCAGTGGATAGAGCATCGGCCTGTGGACAGAAAGGTCCTGGGTTCGATTCCCATCAAGGCATGTACCTTGGTTGTGGGCATATCCCGAGTAGGGAGTGTGCAAGAGGCAACTGGTCGATGATTCTCTCTCATCGATGTTTCTAGCTCTCTGTCCCTCTCTCTTTCTCTCTGTAAAAAATCAATAAAATATATTTTTTAAAAATTACAGAAACTTGAAGAGGAGAAATATCTTTTAAGTTTCTGTTATAAAAATGACTTGTTGACTTACATCAATGAAAGAAAAGAGAAGGGGGGTTGAGGACAAATATGTGATACCTTAATCAATAAAGAAATTTTTAAAAAAAGAAAGAAAAGGGAAAAGATAATAAGTGTCACTTTTTACAAAATGGGTGAAATATTCTTGGAAACTATCATGGGTACATTGCTGTAAATTGATCTAAGTGTGAGTTCTTAGGTGTTCATTTTTTAAATAGGTACTTAGGGTTATTTTAGTAAGTAAAAATGACAAAAAATAAAATAAGCATAAAAAAAGGAAATCACTCCTTTTAAACCAACTTAGCTTACAGAGTAACTTTAATTTTGCACTTTCATTTAGCTTTGTAATATTTTACTTCCATTTATGTTTTGTCATTCTCTAGCTACATGAGGCCAGTGATCTAGTTATATCAGTTTTATGGCATAGGGACTGGTACACTGTGAGAAATGCTCAACAACCATTTGTTGATTGTATATAAGAATATTAGATGTTCTGATTGATATTTCACTAGAAAATTTATGTATATTCTCATCTTAAATTTAAAGTATGAATAAATAAGTTTTCTTAAATTTGTGTGTATTTTATTTGTTTTAATCTGTAAATATAAATTTTCTGGGAAAATATAATATGTTGAGGTCAGAAATATAGGCAAGAAAATAATTTCCACTGAGATAATATGAAATCATGGTCTTGAAAATGTACCTCAAACTTCTTAAGAACTTGGCAACATAATGTATAATTGCTAGACATATTTTGTTTTATAGCTTGAAAATCTGATAAAATTCTATTGCTGTATTATTATCAAATACTTGAAGCTCTGATTTTAATACGGTAGTTTTTAGGGTATGTCTTAATACAATTACATAAGGAATTAGTTTACCCTGGATGGTTTATTAATAGCAGCTAAGACAACAGCTAAGTTGCAACACAAGCAGACCTTGAAGAGAATGAAGTTTCTGGTATAAATTTTAAAAACTTGAGAATTTGCTTAACAGAGTTCTTTAGTGTATGTGAGTATTATAGGGAGGTACTTTGAAAAATATACTTGAGACTTGTAGTATATTTAAACTTACTAATACTTAGTTTCTTAGAGTTGAGCTGGAAGGACTGATTGAATCCTTTGCTTCAGTGAAGCTGCAGATAAGAGTAAGCAGGGTCACCTAAAGATAGATTTACTTAGAGGTTTGGCTGCCTCTCTGGAACCGGTCAGCTTTGAGCAGATTTCCATAAATGGACAGAGCAACTGGAGAGACCCAGTACCTTGGTTGAGAGTGTGGATGATGTGCAACAGGTGGTAAAAACAGTCAGTGGATTTTTTTAAATACTCTCCAAATGACTGGTGTTTAAGGCTGAGCATTTGGGGAATTTTGAGACTAAGTGAAAAAAAAAAATTTTTTTTTTTTCATTTAAAAGTTTTCTGGAAACAGTTTTAAAAGATTCATATTTTTAGTGTATAGAACTTATGGATTTCTAATACGGTTTTATGGAATTTGTATAAATACTTTCTTTTAGTTCCTTTAGAAGGTTAGAAACTTTTAGGACCTTTCACCAAGTAAAACAGTCAATGTTTTAAGTCAGGATGTGAAATTAATATTTTGTTAAGATAATAAGTTCTTGAATTGCCTATTTTCCTGTAGGGTCATTGGGTTCTTAAATTTCAATACATAAAAGACATACTTGCCTACCCACTATATGAAAGGTCTCTGTTAGGAACTAAAACAGATATGAAGATGAATTAATATAGCTATTCTGATCTCAAAGAGTTTATTGAATTCTTATCTATGTATATGTTTTTTGTTAGAGTCACCTCACTTTATTCTTACAACTATATGAGGTAAGGAATACTACTGTTTTGTATTAGGAAACCCAGACTTATAAAGAATTAAATTGCTGGCCTACTAACAGAAATTACTGGTATAAGTGTCAGAAGATAGAACCCAAGCTCTTAGACCTAAAAGTCCAAACCTGTGCTGTACACTTTACTGCTTCACAAATAATTCAATCATCAAAGCAATGAACTAAGTTCAAGGAGAGAATTACAGAAGGTAGTAAAAATATAGGAAACGATTCATGAAAAAAAACAACCACCATAAAAACTCTTTTAAAAAAAATTTCTTGGGCAACCTAGCAAAGTCCTGAAGGAGAGAGAGCAAGGTTATTGTGAAGGAAATTCCCATATGCTTGGGGGCCGCAGCTAACCCAAGGGGGTCTGTGGGAATTTAACTAAAGTAACTTAGAAATATGTGTTTCTGACTAATTTTGATATGCATGATTCCTGATTTTAGTAACAGTATATAAAAATATATAATTGCCTTTAGGATTGTTAATTCATAATCATCCTTATTCTCCATAAGTTAGTTTGGTTTAAATTTTTAAGGGTTTTTTTTTCTCCTTTTTCCTTAGTATAAGATTCAGAAATTTCTCAGTAATTGCTAGCCAATCTCAATAGTTGCTTTATAGTTAACATTCATTTTACAAAGTGAGGATACTAGATTGTTTTGGTGTTTAAAGTATTTCTATAAATAATTTACATAAACTAATATGTATCAGTGATTTAGAGCTATGCCATAAGACTTAATTTGTATTTATGACTTCTACAGCAGTGTGTTTTAATTTAGTAATGTGTTCAGTGCATTTTTAATTAAGTAGAACTTATTTTCCCCCCAGTGGAAGCATCAGTTCATAGCAGTAATGCACACTGCACAGATAAGACGATTGAAGCTGCTGAAGCCCTGCTTCATATGGAATCTCCTACCTGCTTGAGGGATTCAAGAAGTCCTGGTATGTGAACTACCCTATTTATATTAAACCTGTCACATCACTTCATGCATCTAGAATGAATGTTTTTTTAAGATACAGGGGCATTGTTGGTGTTCTCAAGATCTGTTATGTATGAATACCTGTGATAGCAGTATTTGATCTTTATTTGTCAAAGTACCCGAGTCTTGAATACTTAATTTTCATAACAAATGAATGCCCAGTATAGATAGACAGAAGTTTATTAAGTTGCTATTTAGACTATCATGCCTTACTTCCTTAACTCTGGTCAATTTATAAACCTTTGTACAATAGTCCTTAAGTGAATGGCAGATGGGGTGGGAGTGTGGTTGCCTCCTATGACCACCTTTAATTCTTTATTCTGTGGTAAAGTGACTCCAGGGAACAATCTATTGTGGAGCAAGGAGGAAGCCATTTCCTTACACTCCCTTCAGGCTGCAAGTTTTTCTTTTCTTTTGGTCCCTTTTTTCCCTTTAAGGCTGCCTTTGAGAGTTATGTTGTCCTAATTCTCATTTACCCTAATTTTAATATTCCAATGTTAATTTAACTTGATATAGTAAGTTTGGCTCTTCTTCCCTTTTTTTAAAATATGTTTTTATTTATTTTGGAGAGAGGAAAGGAGTGGAAGGAGAGAGGGAAGGAGAGATAGAAACATCTATCATTAGAGAGAATCATTGATGGGCATGTGCCGTGACTGGGAATTAAACCAGGACCTCTTGGTTCATAGGTCAGTGCTAAACCTCTGAGCCACACATCTGGGCTGGACCTATTCTTATAGGACTTTACAATAAATACTAAGAGTAACCAGACTTTTAAAGTAAAATAGGAATCCTATGTATTCACAAGTAAGAGAAGAAAATTAGGACATATTGATCAGTGTGTTAATCCATGAGAGTAGGTATTATCTCTTTATTGAAATAGAAATGTCATCCTAATTATTTATGCACATTGGAAGAAAGTCAGGACAACATTATTATTTGTAATAGAGTGCCAGATAGCAGTCTTTACTGTTTTAGTGACCCAAAATTTAGGGCTATTTCATTAAAGTTTTAAATATGCAAAGATATTCATTGGGCTGTAATGAGCATATTTTCCATATTTTAAAATGAATTATAAGTGCTTATCACTGAAATCACATTTATTAAATGTCTTAAGTTTTATACTCTGTGCATGAATTAGCTAGTTAGAAAATAATGATGGATACATGGACAGAAAGTATTAAAGAACTCATTATTTTATTTCCAAATATTTTCCCAATTGTCAAAATAATGCAGTTGTCTTTAATGAGCTTAAAAATGCAGGGTGGGGAGAAAGAAGGTTTACAGTTGTGAGTTTGTGAAATAGGGTTTATTCCTGTATTATTTATTACTTATTGTATTATTTTCCATATGATCAACTGTAAACTAACTTTTGCCCCACTCTGTATATAAAAATGTGAAGACCAAGGATTAACATTTTCTTTTTTTTTCTTTTAAAAATATATTTTATTGATTTTTCACAGAGAGGGAGGGGGAGGGATAGAGAGCTAGAAACATCAATGAGGAGAGAGAATCATCGACCAGCTGCCTCCTTCACATCCCCTACGGGGGATGTGCCCACAACCAAGGTACATGCCCTTGATCGGAATCGAACCTGGGATCTTTCAGTCCACAAACCGACGCTCTGTCCACTGAGCCAAACCCGTTTCGGCTAACATTTTCTTTAAGTTGATTTTTCTTGTGTTTTATTTTCTTACATACTTTAGATCATATTAAGTATTGAATTGTCCACAGTAAGAAGCATTAATGGGGGTAGGAAATTTTAATTTTTCAACATTTTTTTTTTATAGTGGAAGTGTTTGTTCCTCCTTGTGTATCAACTCCAGAATTTATCCATGCTGCTATGAGGCCAGATGTCATTACAGAAACTGTAGTGGAGGTGTCAACTGAAGAATCTGAACCAATGGATACCTCTCCTATTCCTACATCACCAGATAGCCACGAACCAATGAAAAAGAAAAAAGGTAAAGTATATTTACAAATTTCTGGAATGGTGGGTGAAATTTTTTGTATGCAATATATACTGTGGATTTATGATTGATATTATCTTAACTAGGTATTCTCAAAGAATCAGAAATTGAGATTTTCATTTTATATTTTAACATGTTCGTACTATTTTAAAAAGAGTTAGTATTTAAGCCCTAAAAGTAGTTGCCTGAAAATGAGACCATAATGGGTGTTGGACACACAGAAGGAAAATCAGAGATTCACTACACATTTGTCTACTTTGTGGCCCTTTTAGGTTCTTGGTTACGTTTTTTTCCCCCTTGATTTTCTTTACAGAGAGAGGGATAGAGAGTTAGAAACATCAACGAGAGAGAAATCATTGATCAGCTGCCTCCTGCACCCCCCCCACTGGGGATGTACTCTCAACCAAGGTACATGCCCTTGACTGGAATCGAACCTGGGACCCCTCAGTCCGCAGGCCGTCGCTCTATCCACTGAGCCAAACCAGTTTCGGCTACTTGGTTACTTTTTTAAAAAGGAATTTAATCTTGCACTATTTTTCATAATCCTGTCTTCCTACTCTTTTGTGGACATGAAAATAAAAGCACAACTCTTTTTTTGATACCTTCTTTCCCTCCCCCCCCATGCCTTCTTTTAAATACCAAGATTGCCAATAGTGATCTATAAGTGAAATAAACTCACTAGTGGGGTAAAGAGAAAGAGTATTTCCACTTAGTTGTCTCCTGCTGGGACATCACTCACCTGATCCTGGTAGGTGGGGCACAAGGCTCCAACACATCTCCAACATCCTGAGGAGATGGGCAGTAAGTGGATCCTTTTCCTATTTGAATCAAAGGTAAAACTTGAAATGACACCCTATACGAATTCGTACTTATCTAATTCCTCTTTCTTTACATTGTAGAATGGGGGGGGCGGATAAAAGAAAAAAAAATTTTTTTTTTAAAGGGAAACTTATTAAAAATAATGGTGTTTTTCTTTTCTTTATTAGAAGTGTTTCAAATTGATGTGATGTTATCAGGTCTGTGCTTATTGCTGTGAGGGATACAATGAAGATTAGGTCATTAGCTTTCCCTCATAATACATCTATATATATGAAAGCCTAAGTGACAGTTCAACTTTTTGGTAGCTATGATGCTCACTGACCGCCACGGGGTAGACACTCAACACACCGGCATGGAAACATGGAACAGACTGATGAATCTCAGATGGAAGGGGGGAGTAGGGAGGGTGGGGCGAGATTAACCAATGATCTTATATGCATAGTAGAGGCCCAGTGCACAGATTCTTCATCCTGGCCTGTGAGGATCGGGCGGAATCTGTGCACCAGGCCTCTGACATCCTTCAAGGGGTCCCGGATTGGGAGAGAATGCAGCCCAGGCTGAGGGACCCCACCAGTGCATGAATCTGTGCTCTGGGCCTCTAATATCCTATATAATAAAAAGCCAATATGCAAATTGGCCAAACAGCAGAAAGACTAGTCGCTGTGACGTGCACTTCCCACCATGGGACAGACGCTCAATGCAGAAGCTGCCCCATGGTGGTCAGTGTGCTCCCACAGGGGAACACCACTCAGCCAGAAGCCCTGAGCCAGGCTCACAGCTGGCGAGCGCAGCGGCAGTGGTGGGATCTCTTCCGTGGCAGCACTAAGGATGTCTGACTGATGGCTTAGGCCGGCTCCCTGCCAAGTGCATGAATTTTGTGCTCTGGGCCTCTATTATATGTGTATCTTTAAAAATATATATATTTCTATTCATTTTAGAGAGGAAGGGAGAAGGATAGAGAGAGAGAAACATTAATGATGAGAGAATCATTGATTGGTTCCTTCCTGCACGCCCTCTACTGGGGGGATTGAGCCCACAATTCCAGCATGTGCCCATGGCTGGAATCTAACCTGGGACCTTTAGTCCACAGGCTGATGCACTATCCACTGAGCCAAACCAGCTGGGGCAGATTATATGTATCTTGAGAGAGGTATGAATACATGACAGAATTTAAAAGGAAGAAAAACTTCTTGCTGTAAATGTTTAAAAGCAAAAGGCATACATATTAATAGCCTTGTTTGCCCAGTGCCCACTGTAGCCTTTGGCTGGTTTCATCCAATGGGAGTTGTGACAAAGTACTTAAGAAATTTTTAGATTTATAGGAGGATAGAAAAGTTCATGAAAAGCTGGGATCATTTAGGGTAGATACCAGGACCTCTAGATAAATCAGTTGATATGTGGAATTAATCAATGTGGTTTGATATAAACCAGGAAATAATTTGCAAATTTAATTTTGATTTTATGTATTTAAAAAACAGATGGCCTTAATTTAAGAATTACACAATACATCATTATTTACTTATTTATTTGTGTTTAAGTACATTTGGGACATACAGTTAAGTAGGTTATTTTTTAATAGCATGGTCTTTTGTATTTCTAGAGCTTTTAATATACTGATGTGTGTTGTGGATCTCAAAGGGAAGATAGCATGCGGTTTTCCAAAAAGTTATTTGACTAGAACCCTTTTCCTTCCTGTTTCTCAAGTAATGTGGTTTGGGACATGTTGCTTTATAAGGAAGTAAAGTAAGCCTTTATGGGTTAACCTTTCCATTAAGGAAGTTGGCTGTTTTGTGATGTAGGGTAAAGTAAAGATGTTTGTAGTAGTGCTGATTGGTTCATGTAATTATCATTTACATTGAGAAATTAAGTTCTATTTTAATAAGGAAGCCAGTGAACTTGCCGTTTTTATTTTGGGAAAGCATAGTTCTTTACTTTCTTTCTTTTTTTTTCACTTTATTTTATTATTTTTTTAATAAATCTTTATTCATATTATTACAAATGTTCCTCATTCCCCCCCTCCATTGCTCCCCTCCACCAGGTTCCCACCCCACCCTCTGCCCTTTCCCCACCCCCCATTGTCCTCATCCATAGGTGCACAGTTTTTGTTCAGTCTCTTTCTATACCCCCACTCCCCTTTTCCCCGAGAATCGCCAGTCCACTCCCCTTCCATACCTCTGATTCTATTATATTCAACAGTTAATATTGGTCATCAGATTTTTTTTTTTTAATTCCCTTGGTTTTTAGATTCACTTGTTGATAGTTAGGTATTTGTTGTTCATAGTTTTTATCTTTATTTACTTTCTTTTCCGAAAGAACACCCTTCAGCAATTCATATAATTCTGGTTTGGCGGTGATGAACTCCTTTAGCTTTTTTTTTTATTAGTGAAGCTCTTTATCTGGCCTTCGATTCTGAGTGATAGCTTTGCTGGGTAGGTTATTTTTGGCTGTAGGTTTTTGCTGTTCATTACCTTGAATATTTCTTGCCATTCCCGTCTGGCCTGCATGGTTTCTGTTGAGAAATCAGCTGACAATCGTATGGGTGCTCCTTTATTCTCTTGCTGCTTTTAATATTCTCTCTTTGTCTTTTGCTCTTGGAATTTTAATTATTATATGTCTTGGTGTGGTCCTCTTTGGAGTCCTTTTGTTTGGAGTTCTGTGCGCTTCTTGGACTTGTAAGTCCAATTCTTTCACCAGGTGGGGGAAGTTTTCTGTCACTATTTCTTTCGTATGTTTACGATATCTTGCTCTCTCTCTTCTTCTGGGACACCCATAATTCTGATGTTGGTTCGCTTGAAGTTGTCCCAGAGGTTCCTTACATTATCTTCAACTTTCTGGATTCTCTAATCTTCTTGCTTCTGCGGAGGAGTGTCTTCTGGCTCTTTATGTTCCAAATCTTTGACTTGATTCTTTCGATCTTCCATTTTGTTTTTAGGACTCTGTATAATATTTTTTATTTCAGACAATGTATTCTTTATTTCTTGTTGATCCCTTATTATTTCTTGTTGATCCCTTTTCATCTAATAGGTCTTATCGACTTTTTTAAGGAAATTCTTGAAAAACCTTATAAGCATGGTTCTGAACTCTGTATCCAGTCTCTTCTTTTCCTCCATTTCTTTTGTTTGTGATCTGTTTCTTTGTCTTGGCATTTTCACAGCTTCCCTGAGTTGGTAGGGTGGCTTGGTGTGCTAAGGTGTCCTATATGGTTCAGTGAGTCAGTCTCTCAGTTACCTGAGGTGGACAGTCTTGGTGTAGCCCTTTGTGGGCTGTGTGTGCAGTCTTGTTGTTAAGCCTTGTTTGTTGTTGGTATCACTGGGAAGCGTTGATCTCCAAGCCAATTGGCTATGAGGATCAGAAGTGTCTCAGCTAGGAGGTTTCTGTATTCCGCTCGGATGGGCGGAGTCTCGGGGTGGCACAGACAAGCTTTCTTGAATCCCGCACAATTGGTTGCAGGCTTGCGCACCTCTTTGGTATAGGCGCAGACAAGCTTTAGATTCCTGTCTGCCCCTCCCTAGGAGAGTCCTATTGGCAGCGAACGAGGAAGCTAGCCACTGGAAGGGCCTCTGTGCTCCGCTTGGGTGGGGCGTAGTCTCAGGTAGTGCAGACAAGCTTTATTCAGCCCCTCTCTACCAGGGTCTGGTTTCTGAGACCCGCAGTAATGGCCACTGGCTTCACACACCTCCGAGAGATCTCTGCCCACTGCCTGACAGTCTGGCCTCTCCCTGTCTGGGGCCGTCTGTCAGCGCAATAGGGTGGTTCTGTTTTCCTCCCGAACAAGAAAGTCAGCTGCTCATTAGCTGTCCGCCCTCTCTGCGCTCTGCAAGCAAGCCAGCAGCAAACTCTGCGGCCGCCTTTTGCACGCACAGTTCTCCGCACCTTCACAGTTCCTGAAGCTCAGTATACCTTCTCTCTCCCTCCCAGATGGTAGAGCCTCCTCTCAGCCAGCTGTCGGTGCTTCAGGGCGATGTTTCCCCTGTTTTCCAGTTGTAAATTCAAATTTGTTGTGGTAGGCTGCATTCAGGTATCTGCCCTATGCCGCCATCTTGGTTTCTCTGGGAAAGCATACTTCTTATTGATTAGAATTAACATAATGAAATCCTAGATCACAGTATCTATGCATTTGAAGATATAAATTAATGTAATTTAATTTAGTTCTTTATTTGGTTGAAAATAGTCCTTGCTAATGAAGAGTAGAGTGACATCATAAATCCCAAGTGTATGACAATCACAAAATCTGTAATAATATACAGGCATACCTCAGATATTACTGGTTTAGTTCCACACCATTACAATATAGTGAGTCACACAAATTTTTTGGTTTCCAGTACACATAAAAGTTACTATTTTAAAAGTTGTTATACTATTAAGTATGCAATAAACAGCATTATAGCTTTAAAAATGTATATTACTTTAATTAAAAACACTTTATTGCTAAAAAAAAAAATGCTATCCATCACTTGAGCCTTCAGGAGTTAGAATCTTCTTGCTGGTGGAGGGTCTTGCCATGTTGTTAATGGCTGCTGACTGATAGGGGTGGTGGTCACTGAAGTTTTGGTGGCTGTGGCAATTCCGTACAATAAGACAACAATGAAGTTCACTGCACTGATTGACTTTCTTCCATTTGAATATGTAGAAGCCATTATGGGATTAGCCTAGTTTCAATATTTTGTATCAGGGAATAGGGAGGCCTGAGGAGAGGGAGAGGTGGGGATCAGCTAGTGGAAGCAGTCAGAACACACATTTATCAATTAAATTCACTGGCTTATGTGGGTGTGATTTATGGCACCCCAAAACAATAATAGTAACATCAAAGATCACTGATCACAGATCACCATAACAAACATAATTAATGATAAAGCTTAAAATATTGTGAAAATTACCAAAATATGATAGAGCCAATTACCGGTGGGAAAATGGTGCCAATAGACTTGCTTGACTCTGAGTCTTCTATTCATTAAAAAAAAAAAGAGAGAAAATACATGCAAAGCCCATTAAAGGCAAGAACAAAAAAACAATGTGTTTATGTATTTAATCTGAAAACACAGCAGTCTCTTCATTCCTGGTTTTGCTTTCCACGGTTTTGGTTACCCACGGTCAACCCAGATCTGAACACATTAAATGAAAAAGTCCACAAATGAATGATTCATCAGATTTGAATTGCAGACAGTTCTGAGTAATGTGATGAAATCTTGAGCCTTCCAGCCCTGAACGTCAATCCTCCTTTGGCTCAGCATCTCCACACTGTATATATGCTCACTGCCCATTAAACTTAGTAGCTGTCCCTTATCAGATTGACTGTCTTATCACAGTGCTTGTGTTCAGGTCACCCTTATTTTTACTTCATAACGGCCCCAAAGCACTAGAGTAGTGATGCTGGCACTTGAGATATGCCAAAGAGAAGCCCTAAAGTGCTTCCTTTAAGTGAATAAGTATGTATGTATGTATGTATGTATAGGAAACAAAATAGTATATATAGGGTTCAGTACTTCCCGTAGTTTCAGGCAACCACCTGGGATCTTTGAAGGTCTCTCCCACAGATAAGGGAGGACTACTGGATAATATATGTGAATATTCCCAACCGCTTTGTGGAGGCTTCTCTTCACCTGCCAGCATTCATTCATCAATGCTGAAAATTGAATATAGTGCATTTCAGGCTTATGCCTTTTTTAGGGTAGAGAAGTATAGCTCTTGCTTTTCTGGTCATTGTGGATGCTGGTCTGAGGGAGCCTTCTGACAGAAGCAAGGAGAAACAACAGTAAGGACATAAACATTTACTAGAACCAAACCTGTGTGGTTCACTGTTTGAGCGTGGACCTGTGCACCAAGCGGTCACAGTTCCATTTCCGGTCAGGACAGAAGCTGGGTTGCAGACTCATCCCCAGTGTGGGGTGTGCAGGAGGCAGCCAATCAGTGATTCTCTCTCATCCAATCTAATAAAAAAGTAATATGCAGATTGACCATCATTCCAATACATAAGATGGCTACCACAAGATGGCCAGCAGGGGAGGGCAGTTGGAAGGGACCAGGCCTACAAGGGAGGGCAGTTGGTGAACAAGCTTGCAGGGGAGGGCAGTTAGGGGTGACCAGGTTGGCAGAGGAGGGAAGTTGGGGACAAACAGACTGACAGGGGAGCAGTTAGACATCAGTCAGGCTGGCATGGGAGGGGTTAGGGGTGATCAGGCTGGCAGGCAGAAGCGGTTAGGGGCAATCAGAAAGGCAGGCAGGCAAGCAATTGGGAGTCAGCAGTCCTAGATTGTGAAAGGGATGTCAGACTGCCCATTTAGACCAACAGGCCCAAGGTGGGATCAGGCCTAAACGGGCAGTCTGACATCCCTACAGGGGTCCCAGATTGGAGAGGATGCAGGCGGGGCTGAGGGACACACACCCTCCCTTCCCCATTCATGAATTTTATGCACCAGGCCTCTAGCCATTTATTTCTCCCTCTCCCTATCTGAAATCATAGAGAATGTTTAAAATAATAGTTTTTACCTTTTCTCATTTGAACTCAAAGGGCTTGTGAGATTATCAGGTCCTCTGCAGTAACTAGGTAAAGCTTTTTGTAACAATCATCTAGAACAGAAAACAAAAGTTTGCAGTAGAATCTATTTCCATTGCCACGTTATTGGAAAAGTTTAGCAAACTGGCCATGTAAATAGTAGGTTAGCAGACTGAAAAAAATAAAAAATTTTAGATTAGAGTAATTAGTTGGTAGTAATCTCAATGTATAAGGCAACTTGCCTTATACATTGAGATTACTACCAACTAATTACTCTAATCTAAAATTGTAGAAGTTCTTTAAATGTTCTTAGATGAGCCGGGACCGGTTTGGCTCAATGGATAGAGCGTCGGCTTGGGGACTGAAGGACCTGGGTTCGATTCCGGTCAAGGGCATGTACCTTGGTTGCGGGCATATCCCCAGTAGGGGGTGTGCAAGAGGCAGCTGATCGATGACTCTCTCTCATCGATGTTTCTAACTCTCTATCTCTCTCCCTTCCTCTCTGTACAAAATCAATAAAATATATTTAAAATAAATAAATAAATAAATAAATAAATAAATGTTCTTAGATGAGACTTCCTATATATGCTGAATATATTAATACACAAGTTTGGCTTCATGAATAATGTATTATCAAGGAATCTGCTAATCATGCTTGTTATTGTTTTTAATGTATGGTTTCATTATCTTATTTTTCAGTTGGCCGTAAACCGAAGACCCAGCAATCACCAATTTCCAATGGGTCTCCTGAGTTGGGTATAAAGAAGAAACCCAGAGAAGGAAAAGGTAATTTGGGAAAGGCTATTTTGGAGGCCAGATGATTTTTTTTTTTTTTTTCAGTCTGAAATATTTCTAGTATGTGCATATGTGGCAGTACTAACTTTTAAAAATATATTTTATTGACTAAAGAGAGGAAGGGAAGGGAGGGGGAGAGAGAGTTAGAAACATCAGTGATGAGAATCATTGATTGGCTGCCTTCTGCCCATCCCCTACTGGGGTTTGAGCCTATAACCCAGTCATGTGCCTTGATGGAATCAAACTAATCTCCTGGTTGATGCTTAACCACTGAGCTACCCTGGCTAGGCAGTACTATTTTCAGTAATGCTTAGCAAGGAGCTTTTCAAACTCTATGCTCACTCCTGTCTGCCTGAGTTTCTGTAGCCATGGATACATGAGGTGAGTGTGAAGGGGTAGGCACTTATTTTGGAAAAGGTCTTCAGTGCAATATGATGTACACCCCTTAAGAGCTATTGTTCTAGAGCAAGCATGTCAAACTCCCCGCCCACAGGTTGCATGTTGTTTGGCCTGTGTTAGCTTTTGAGTTTGACATACTTGTCTAGAGGATGTGTATGTATAAGAACAGGCATCCTCATATAGAGCAACTTAGAATTGAAAGGTTACAACTAAGACCTTCTTTTGATGCACATTTTCTTAACTGATAGAAGCTGTGCACTAAATAATTTAAGGCAAGCTGAATTCAATTTCCCAATCACCAAATTTGAGTCATGTCAGTCAGGAGTAAGAACAAAAATTTACCATTTTTTGCTTTAGAATTTGTATATTTTCATTACGAATAAAAATAGCAACAATTCTTCCTACCTTTTATGCTCTCCTAATTTATTGGGTAAATTGATGTTAAGTAATCCTACCTAATAAAGAGGGAATATGCTAATTGACTGTCATGCCCTCACAAAATGGCACTGAAAGCCAATAAGGAGAGAATATGCTAATTAACTGCCACATCCTCAAATATGGCGGCTCACAGTCCCTTCAGACCCACTGGAACAATAGGTGTGTGGCATGGCCTGGCCTTCCCCCAGATGGATCTGGCTGCTCCATGTGCCTGCCTCCGGAGTCCTCCAGTCCCCTCAGCCCTCCAGCTGCCCAGGGCCGGCTTGAGGCACCGGCAAGCCTTTGAAGGCAGCTGCCCAGCTGCCTAGGGCCGCCTGAGGCTCAGGTAACCAGAGCTGGCTGAGGCTTGTGCTGCCGACAGTGGCTGCAGCAGAGGTGTGATGGGGTGTTGCCTTCCCCTGATTGCTGGGTTGCCTTCCATCCCTGAGGGCTCCTGGACTGTGAGAGGGGGCAGGCCAGGCCAAGAGATCCCCCTCCAGTGCATGAATTTTCATGCACCGGGCCTCTAGTACTTTAATATGGTTTCATGTTTGTTCTGGTAATGTAATAGTTAAAAACTGATCACTTCCCATGAATAAATGTTTTCAGACCAGTATTCAATAAATGGATCATTTTATTTTTATTTATCAGTGACCCAGTGCACAAATGCATGCACATTGAAAGGCAATTAATTACAAGAAATATTTTAATATCACTATTCACCTTTCTCTATAATAGAAGTGTCAACCAAATTCACAATCAACAATGACAGATCAAAACACATGCGTGTGATTGGTGCCAGTGAGAGCTTTATGTGTATTGTGCATGTGCAAGTCAGTTTAACCTCTTATATATAGAGAATAAACTCGCTTAATTAGACCTGTTTTCTGATTTAGTTAAACTTTTTCCAGCCCAGTGAAACACCCCAACTTCTCTATCAGGTAATTGTCAGCAACACAGCAATAAATACCAACACAAAGCAGATTATTATTATAGATCATGTAGGGAGAACAAAAGGTAAAATATTTGATTGCAGCAGTGTTTGACTATATTCTGCTCTGTGAGCAAACCTGAAGTCATTTTCAAGGTCCACCCTTTCTTTTCATTCGGGTCAAGTTTCTAAGCTTTCTAAATCTCCGTTTTCTGGCTAATGTAAAGAAAATAGGATTCCACTGAGTTGTCTGTCTTCCCACTCTAGGACTTCTGTGAGGATTAAATGAGATGAGGTACATGAAAACACTTCACAGACATTTGGTTCAAGTGTAGAATGTTTGCACCTGGCTATAAAGCAAGTCGTGTTCCTGGGCTGAAGAAACTCCAAGAAGGCTAGTTGTTATGGAGAGGAAGCCGGGCATTGCTTTGTGACGTCATTACTTGGCACCTATAGCCATAGTTGCTGGGCTGTGCTGTGGGCTGCGTTTTGTGCCATGAGGTCTCGGCTGTGTTGGCTGTGATTTGGTGGGCTGTCACTCCAGGGTAGTGGCGGGGCCTGTACCCCATTTGAGGGAAGCCAAGTGTTGCTTTGTGGGTGTCAGGTCCACGGTGCTGTTTCTCTTGTAAACCTGAATTCTATTTAAAATTGTGCTGTATTTTTTTCTCCTGTTACCTGAAAACATAATGTGTATGCATATATTAAAAATATTCTACAAATGTCCAGGTCATATTTACCAGCTGGCATTTTACTTAATGTGTGGGTATTTTGCATTGTGTTTAATCAAGACATTAACATGAGTAGAAGAGTATTGATTTAAGACAAATTTGAGACCCACTAAAATTAATTGTTGTATGTTTGTCCTTCTGGTGGCTGTGGACTTTTTTCTTTGTGCATCATTAAATGTCTTAGTTCTTGAAGTACAACTTTAATGCTCTATGAATTTCAGCATTTTGCTAATACTGGTACGCTCTGTGCACCTACCATTCCTTTGGAATTATTTATTCCAGTCATATTAATTTTGTTAACAAGTCTAACTGATGGAGGAGCTTCTGGGTATTTAGGTCCCCATTCTACTTGCAGGCTATATACTCTGTTGTCATAATTTGTCCTTGGTGGCCCAATAATCATGCCTATCCACCTTGTGTCATATCTTCATCATCTTTAAGGCCCCAGCTAACCGGACCATCACCTACTCGTTTTTGTCCTTCAAGTTCTTCCAATAAGTGAAAATTATGAGGAACTTTATCCCCTGTGGGGACCACCATCTTCTTTTGCACCCTGACCCAGCCGTCCCCAGCCATACATCTTGATGTATAGTAGTTGAAAGTGATGTAGTTCAAAGTCATGCATATATATATATATATATATATATATATTCATTTTAGAGGAATGTGGTGGGAGGAAACATCCTTTTTCAATAAATTAATAAGTGCCTTTTGATGACTTTTGGTCATAGAATTTGAGCTTATAAAAACATACAAATTTAAATAAATTTATTCAGAGTTTAAATCTGTAAATTAATAAATATGATTCTGTTTTAAGTTGACTTAGTGCTATGCATTATGCCTTTGCCTTTATTGAACTCAAAATCTAGGCTAGGATAATACATGATAGTATAAAATCTAAGATCTCAATTACGTTAGTACCATAACTGGAAATGTACATAGGATGTTATTTTAAAAATCCAGTAAACAAAATTAAACTAAGAAAACAAAAAAAGAAAGGAAAAAAAATATCCAGCAAACAGCCCGATTGGTGTAGTTCAGCAGTTGAGAATTGAGCCAGGAATCAAGAGGCCACCGGTTCGATTCCAGGTCAGGGCACTTGCTCCATACAGGCTCGATCCCCTGGTGGGGAGGCATGCAGGAGGCAGCTGATGGTGATGTCTGTCTCTCATTAGTGTTTCTATCCCTCTCCCTTATGCTCTCATGAAAAAAAAAATGCAGCTAACAAGTATATTTATGAATTTTGTTATGATGAAAGATACTTTATATCACTTATTAGAAACACAATTTGACACTGTTCAAGGATTGCCAATATAGTCAAATACTTAATGACAGACTCAGTACATTTGCGTTTGTTTACAAGTAGTAAATGCTTTTATTTTTATCTAGCACAATTAAATATTTGCTTCTAATCAATATCTATCATTGTTTTCTAAGGAAACACAACCTACTTGTGGGAGTTTCTTTTAGATCTACTTCAAGATAAAAATACTTGTCCCCGGTATATTAAGTGGACTCAGAGAGAAAAGGGCATATTCAAGCTTGTGGATTCAAAGGCTGTCTCTAAGCTTTGGGGAAAACATAAGAACAAGCCAGACATGAACTATGAAACTATGGGACGAGCTTTGAGGTAAGAGCATGAAGCAATGCGTTTTCAAACAAAATTTACACATCTCTTCCTATTGTCTATTAGCTGTTTGAAGAGAAGCTGTGAAAATCCCTTATTTATGATAACTTAATTTTGGAGGATATTCTAAAGAAACTTCTTAGATTTGGAGATAGATGGGGAAAAGGGAGTTTTGGTCTGGATGTCTAAAATTTCAACATGATTGGAAAATCTGTTTCTCCAGAAAAAAATGTGCTTTTGTATTTAGAATTATTCCATAATACAAAATTAAGTTACAGACTTTTAAGAAAATGAAACCCAAATGAAAGTTTCAAAATTGTTAATTTGCTTCAGTTCTTGTTAATTTGTTATAATGGATTTATCTTGACGTGAAAATTTCTCAAGTTTTGTCAGTTTGAGAAACCACAAAACTTGTAGTGTACATGGCTTTTTCTAACTATGGGTCCTTGTACATAATTTATGTGACGGTATTCACATATCCCACAGATTCAACTCTTCTAAGCACAGCTTATTATTTTTCCATGTTACATCAGATTGTTTTTGTAATCTATGTATAAATATGTGTTGAATTTTTATCAGCGTTCGTAGTCTGTATTCAGGTTAAATTACTTCCTTTAAGAATGAACTTTTTGCTACTTTATATATCTCAAGGTTATAGGGGCCTACAGCACCAGGTTCCAACTTCATTCCTACTCATGATTCTCAGCCATTTGAACAATCCAGGCAGGAAGTGCTACTTCTTATTTTACAGAAATACGCGAATGTTTGTTATTACCCATTCTTCATGGTGATTTGATTCATTAAGAACTTTTTCCTTACAGATATTATTACCAAAGGGGTATTCTTGCAAAGGTTGAAGGACAGAGGCTTGTTTATCAGTTCAAGGATATGCCCAAAAACATAGTGGTCATAGATGATGACAAAAGTGAAACCTGTAATGAAGATTTGGCAGCAGCTGCTGATGAAAAGTCATTAGAACGAGTGTCACTATCTGCAGAAAGTCTTCTGAAAGCAACCTCTGTTCGTGGTGGGAAAAACGCATCTCCTCTAAACTGCTCCAGAGCAGAGAAGGGTGTAGCGAGAGTTGTGAATATCACTTCCCCTGGTCATGATGCTTCGTCCAGGTCTCCTACTACTACCACATCTGTATCAGCAACAGCAGCCCCAAGGTAAGTGAGGGAAACTGTTAGTTGTATTAGTTTTTTTTAGAAAACTCCTTGGCAAAATGATACGTTCTTGTTTCAATATTCGCATTCTAAGAACCCACTGTTGGTCAGGAATTGAAAAGTACCTGATATTTTTTTTATTTGTTTATTAAAATATATTTTATTGATTTTTTTTTTTTACAGAGAGGAAGAGAGAGGGATAGAGAGTTAGAAACATCAATGAGAGAGAATCATTGATCAGCTGCCTCTTGCACAACTCCTACTGGGGATGTGCACGCAACCAAGGTACATGCCCTTGATTGGAATCGAACCTGGGACCCTTGAGTCCGCAGGCTGATGCTCTATCCACAGGTTTCGGCAGTACCTGATATATATATATTTTTTTAAAATATATTTTATTGATTTTTGTACAGAGTGGAAGGGAGAGAGATAGAGAGTTCGAAACATCAATGAGAGAGAGTCATCGATCAGCTGCCTCTTGCACACTCTCTACTGGGGATATGCCTGCAACCAAGGTACATGCCCTTGACCGGAATTGAACCGGGGCCCTTCAGTCCCCAAGCCGACGCTCTATCCATTGAGCCAAACCGGTCCCGGCGTGTACCTAATATTTTAAATGTACTTTGTTATTAAAGTAGGTGATGTTTCATTTAACCTGGATTGATTTTTATGTTTTCCTAGATGGAACTTAATATGGGCTTTAGTTTTCTAAATATATTTATTTCATAGTAGTTCATATTCTAGGTGTCAGGGGTTTGTGAGTACATATGGAAAATTTGGGAGCACTAGTTTGTACATTTGTATTTGCATTCTTCATTTGCTTAAGAAACATAGTTCTAATTTAGCATTAAATATAGTCAATCTTTTTAATTTACTAGGACAGTTCGTGTGGCAATGCAAGTTCCTGTTGTAATGACGTCATTGGGCCAGAAAATTTCAACTGTGGCAGTTCAGTCAGTTAATGCAGGTGCACCATTAATAACCAGCACTAGTCCAACAACAGCAACCTCTCCAAAGGTAGTTATTCAGACAATCCCTACTGTGATGCCAGCCTCTACTGAAAATGGAGACAAAATCACCATGCAGCCTGCCAAAATTATCACCATCCCAGCTACACAGCTTGCACAGTGTCAACTGCAGACGAAGTCAAATCTGACTGGATCTGGAAGCATTAACATTGTTGGAACCCCACTGGCTGTGAGAGCACTTACTCCTGTTTCCATAGCCCATGGTGCACCTGTAATGAGGCTATCAGTGCCTACTCAACAGGCATCTGGCCAGACTCCTCCCCGAGTGATCAGTGCGGTCATAAAAGGGCCAGAGGTTAAATCGGAGGCAGTGACAATAAAGCAGGAACATGACGTGAAAACGTTGCAGCTGGTACAAGAAGAAAAACCGGCAGATGGAAATAAGACAGTGACACATGTAGTGGTTGTCAGTGCCCCTTCAGCTATTGCCCTTCCCGTAACGATGAAAACGGAAGGACTGGTGACATGTGAGAAATAAAAGAGCAGCTCTGCCGTGGACGTTGGACTGTTAGTAATAGTACTAACAAATGTTTGCAAGGGATGTCATCAAGAAAAGTCAAAAGGAGACTTTAAAACATTTTAATGCATATAGGAAAACAATCAAACCTACTGGAAATGTTACCTATCCCATGTTTCAGTGGGAAATGAACTACATATTGAGATGCTGACAGAAAACTGCCTCTTACCTAGGAAACAACTGAACCCATCAATAAAGGACTGAAAGGGACCAAGCAACTCACTACAATATCAAGTTACACTAAGACTTGGAACACTAACATTCTGTAAGAGGTTACAGTTTTCAATGGGGAGGGGTTGGGATGGGTGATCTCATTGTTACATATAGCAATTTTTGATGCATTTTATATGCATACCAGCAATTATTACTGTGTTCACACAGAACTCACTTAACTGGTGCTATGTGAAGACTCTGCTAATGTAGGTGTTTTAGAATGTGAATTGAATGGATCCAAAAGCTTCAGAAAGAGGATAGCAAAAAAGATCTATTGCGATTTTTTAAGTAAAATACCATATAGCTTAAGCTGATTTAAAACAAAGGCCTTAGACTAATTTTCGGTTTTCTTTATTGAAATAAGCTAATGGCTTGTTTGTGTAAAGCTTTTTTTATTAAAAGAAAAATTTTAAAAATCTTGTACCTAGCACAGTATTGTTATAGAATTTACATGTAACATTTTATATGGTAGTTTAAGTCTGTCAGTTTCTTAATTGTGGACAAATTAACAGTTGGCTCTGGCCTTTTGCTGTAACATGCCTGTGTCACTCAGCCCTGTCATCTGTGCAGACATATCAGTTTCTGTTCTCCTGTCACTTGGAAGTTAAGGCTCAGCATGAATTTTTGTCAGGTAATTCTTAATACCTGGAGTTTTCTTTCTTTTTCCTTTTTTTTTTTTTTTTTTTTTTTTAGTTTAAGTTTAAGAGGGAAAGTACCAGTGTTCAAATTTGAACTATAATAGTTTGTATATTCAACATTTGAAGTATATTCTATTTTGTTGTACTCTTGTTTCAAAGTGTATTCAAGTAGGTTTTCTGAAATATAGAAATTTATCTTGCATTTTGGTCTCTGGTGATATTTTTAACAATATTCAAAAGCTAGTATAGAGACATCATTTTAGTTAAGAATAGAAATCCTATTTCTCCTTTCCAACTGAAAAAATCCTATTTCTATTTTGTTCTTTATATTAATATTTGGCAAATAACTGCATGTTGCCACTTTTCCAATTATCGTGAACTATAATGTTCTAGTTACCATAATGAATTTACTATTTTAATGTTGGCCACTTAAAGAATTTATATTTTAAATCAAGATCATTTGCTTCTCAATCATACTTTCTGAAGGTTAGAAGAACAAGTAATATTCTGGCTCTTTTACAATGAGGAACTGGAGGTCCAGAAGGATTACAGAGGAGTTTCCGAATTTCACACCGGACTAGGTCGTGTGACTACATCTTAATGCTCTTTCTAATACAAAGAAAAGTTGTCTATTTTTACATCTTTTAGAAATTTAAATAAACTAATACTTAATATTTTGTGGCCTTTAATTGTGCATTTCATCTGATACTACTTAAGTTGACAAAGATGTTTTTAACAGCTCCCTTTGTAATATTTTTATCTTTACCATAAACATACCTAATGGTACTTTTTAATAAAAGCTCAAGAAACAAAAAACAAACAAAAAAGAAAAACCAACTCTTCACCTGGTTATCCCATTTGAAAGTTAATCTCAAATTCTACCTCTTTAAATATTCCCTACTCTGCTTTGGCAATTCATTGTATTCTTTAAAAAAAGCTTTTTAATCTTTATTGTTGAAAGTATTATAGATGTCCCCACACATTTGACCCCTCTACTCCATTCCCCCATCCCCGAGGTCTTTGTCTGTGCTCCTTGGTTTTGCATGTAAATTCTTTGGTTAATCTCCCCCTCCCCCACCCTAATTGTATTTTTTTGCACTGCAATTTCAACCATAATACTGTTGTAGGGCAAAGATTATATACTCTACCATACCTAATCCCCTCAAGTGCTGAGCATGAGCATATGAAACATGGACAATTTTTTATTTTGGTGATATTTGCTAAGAATATGTCATGTGCTATGGAGGGTAAAGGTACTTTACATTTTTAGTAATTCCCCCTATGCTATATTAATTGGTTCTAATTAGATGAGGCCAGGGCTACCTAGCTTCCTCCACTGCTCTACCTGAATACTTTTGGGGTACATCTTTCAGAATAAGTACACTTATGGTCTAAGTTTGGAAACAAGTTCACAGCATATACTAATTGGAGTGCTTCTAGTGATTGATATTACCAGGTGTATGCCTTTCAGTTTCAACCTTTTGAACTGTAGATCATATTTGCTTTTTGTGTCCAGCATATTGGAAAACCATATAATAGCTTGATGCATCTAGTTTTCAGCCTCACCAGGCTTGTGAACAATGAGCGATCTGCCCATTTAGTCCTCAGGTCATCTTTCAGCAACAATTCCAGCCTTCACCACTCTGTTTACCAAATAACCAGCAAACCTGGGAATTAGGGAACATGGAGGTCATGAGCTGTCAACTACCCCAATCTGGAATCTTTGCTATAAGAGCATCTTATTCTAGCATGCATCCAGCACTAGTCTCGAGAGGCAGATGTGCATTCTTTCTGAATTCAGCATCTCATTCCCTTTCACTCCTACTTCTTTCCTTTTACAACACTAACCCATCATTTTGTCTTTCTTAATTATAGTCTGAATTCTGACTTAGAAACAGTTACTGTTGAAGTCTCCAGTAATCCAGTGGTCAAGTCAAACTGCTTTATTTTCTTCACATGATCTTGTGTCTCTGCCTTCTTAAATTCTCTTGGTTTTCCATAACTCCCCTCTTGCAGTTTTCCTCCTGTATGACCAACTCCTAGTTGGCTTTGCTTTCCTTCAGCTTTCCCATATGGGGCCCTCGGAGTAGTTGGAAGAATTGAGTAATATGTTAAGGATTTAGAACCAATGTCTGGAACATAGCACTCTTATTTAATGTTTATTATGATGATATCTCAATATATTAGACAATCCCACCCATTCTTATGGTGTCTACTACCAAATATATTGTTCTAGCCTCTTCTTTAGGCCTTAGATGGGTTTATTTACTTGCCATCTGGCTGTTTCCTCTTGAATGTCCAACTCATCCATCTGAAATCTCTTCCTCTCTGCTCAATAAATGTTGCCAGTAACCCATTACTCCTTACCCTCCATAACCACCTCCCTCTTATTTGTTCTTTTCCTAGTATCCTCCCATAACCGACTCCGCATACCCCTAACAGTGTCTTCAGCTGTAGTCTTCATGGTGGTGGCCCAGTCACTTTGGTGAAGTTACTCTAAGTGTTTTCCTGGGTCTCCATGTATACAGAAGGCATACGGTACATGTTTGTTAAATTTGTTTTTCTCCTGTTAATCTTTTATTACAGGGATGTCTCAAACAAGAACCTAAAAGGATAGAATGAACATTATTTCCCTCCCCTACAGAGCAAAAGGCTCTTGTTATTCAGCCTGGGTGTGTAGTGGGCTGTACCGCAGTTTTTGTAAGTACACTATGATGCTCACGTAATGATGAGACGCATTTCTCAGAACCTGTCCCTATCAGTAAGTGGCTGGTGACTATATTGTTGGACACCTGAAATTCACATGTTACTTTGACTTTCATTCTCATTCAGATTTGTTTACTCAAGGCTGTCATGATCTCTCTTCAGGTTGGTGTACTTTGGGGTAGGTAAACAATATTTAATGCCCGTACATAAGTATTCTAATTAGTGTTTCTCAGCAACATGATTACTATTAGTCATGCTAAGATTTGAACCAAATAGTATGGATCTTTTTGTGCTTGCCATTCCTTCCACGTAGTCCCAAGAGTTTATGTATACAATGTACTGAGAAACGTTTGTTTCAAAAGTGGTTCCAATGCAGAATACTTGGGTGAACCATTTTGGGAGCTCCAACCTTGGCACTGAGAGATACCATCTTACATAAGCACAGCAAAAATGCCTCCAATGTGCAGCTATAGATCTGCCTCTGTTCGCTTTAGAAATTCTGTGTGTAAATGAATAGTGAACCCACCATGTTAACAGTATTAAAAGATCAAACCACCCTAGCTGGTTTGGCTGTGGACAGAGTTGGCCTGTGGACTGAAGGGTCCTGGGTTTGATTCCTGGTCAGCACATATGCCCGAGTTGTGGACTCGATTCCCAGTGTGGGGCCTGTAGGAGGCAGCCAGCCGATAAATGAATCTCTCATCATTGAGGTTTCTATATCTCCTTCTACCTTCCTCTCTGAAGTCGGTATAAAAGATCAAACCTACCAGATTCTTAGACTAAAAATACAAGCTATTAAAGTACTAGTTTTAAAAGACCATTTATTAATTTTAAATATATACAATTCATGGATTAAAATATTTATTACCAATAGGTTATTTGCTGGGATTTTGTTTGGAAGGGGCTTCACCTGTTATCTTGACTGCATTTTTTTTTCCCAATGAAAGAATTCCAGGTTATCTTTCCTTTTACATTTCTTTCTAGACACTTTGAACAGCCTTGTGAACAGGCTTTCTAGTTACCCATCTCTGAAAAGGGCCCACCGATTTTACTAGAAAAGCACATTCCAATACAAATCACTGTGACATTGGCCACTTATGTATACCAATAGCATTCCAACAGAAAACTGTAAATGTAACAGTGATTAAATAACAAAGACCAACTGGTCATGGAATCTCTTCAAAAAATACAATGGGAACATGGAGGCACAGCAAGAATTGTTATGAAGAACTTATCAAGACCAGCTATTTCCATTTAAAAACAAAAACATGTTGCTGCCAAGGTTCCAGTGCAGGTGCGGCTTTCTGTCTGTCTGTCTGTGGCAGCCAAGATTGCACGGGGGAATACAGCGAGAAAAACCCCAACCAAACCCCTGGGGCCTCCAGGCTAAATAGTTCCTTTGTTCACTATTTTGTTAGACCCCAAATAAAAACATCTTAAAGCCTTAAGAAAATTACTATAAATTATTCTATAACTTACATTTGCATGGTTTTTAAATGTTTGTAATGCTATTATTTTTCACATGAAGATATAAAATATAAATATTGCCATGCATATCTTGACATTTAAAACCACAAATAAATAACTTGAAATACTGTCTAAAGAAATTGTTCCAGCATAGGTACTTGTTAATTATGGAAGACTCAAAAGTATTTTTATATAGTGTCATCAAACTGAAAGCTTCAACACAAGACTAATTGAGAATGCCCTTAATTGATCTAAATTTAATGCTAGGGGAAAGGGAAAAAAAAGCCAAAACTGGAGTGCAAAGACCTTTTTCGCTGAAGGGTTTAATGGAAAACATTTGTGAACTAGTGGGATTCCTTCCCTGAGGCATGCTGGAAACATGGAAAGTGAAGTGAGAGAAGCTGGGAATCCTTCCTCAGGCAACTTATCCTATTTCAGTTTTCCTGAAATATCCCTGGTTAAGACTTGTGATTACAAAGTGTTTATGAAAGTCCATCAGGTTCCTTATTAAAGCTGAAGTCACACACTAGAGATAGGTGGTCTGAAGGATAATTGAAGGATGGGAGCCGGCTGGCTCCAATCTGTTCTTCAGTGAGCAAATCCAGAGCTGACCTCACACTCAGAGAGTGTTTGGAATACCAGATATAGTCCAGGGTGTGCCGGTACTCCCCTGAGGTCCGGATCTTCCAGGAAGTATACGGAGGTTCTGACTGCCCATCTGGACTCAGCAGCTTGTAGGCGCTACTCAGGTTGAGGCTGGAGGAAGCAAAATGTTTGTAGACGTCCTCTGTTGGCTCTGCGTTGAAGTCCCCACAAACAATGAGGGGAATCTTGGCTCCTTGGGTGATGTTCTGCAGGTTCCGGAGAAGATCACAGCCTTGAGCTGATCGAAACTGCTCCCAGCCAGATCGTGCTTTTAAGTGGGTGACTGCGATGCATAACTGCCGACCGGACTCCTTGCACTCTAGGGTCTGTATGATGGCCACCTGGTTGGTTTTCAGGGCCATGGCCGTCAGCCTGATGTTGGTACTGTGGACTAACTTGAATCGGTTCTGGAGGAAAAACAAGGCACAGCCATCTGGTCCATTGTTATGCTCTACATCTAGACAAGGGGACAAGGGCTTGGGGAAAAATGTGCCTCGATAGCCCAGTCTGCTGAGGAGGGGTTGGAAGGTGTCAAAATAGTGGTCCACCTCTTGGAGACACAGGATGTCGGGCTGGTAGGCTAGGATTTCTTCCAGGATGAGACACTTGCGCTCTTCCCACCGGAGCGCCTCCACGGGGCACTGTGCGAAGTTGTCTTTGCCTTCCCCGAGAGCTGCAACAAAAAGCCAGCTGGTGGTCAGCTACTACAGAGTCATGACCTTAAGTGCCTGGGCGTCTCCTTGGGTTTCTGATAGGACTCAAGACCCTCCCAGGGCTTCCCGCTCGAGGCGCTGTGGGTGATTCTTCTCTGCCTAAACAGCACCAAGTTTTAGCTTTTAACAGTATTCTTTGCAGTTCCAGGGATCTAAACTATGTCAGATGAGATAGACATGTTTAACTCTATATGCTAATTTCAACAGTGATTATGGATGGATATAGATACTACTCAGAATGAATGGGATCCTAAATAGGCAGCTTTTCCTACTTATGATCAGCTGGGAAAACATAAACCAAAGACTGGGAAGTCAGCAAGCATGCCCTCTTCTGGGGGAGAAAAGGGCAAAAAGGCAGCCCTTGTTCCTTTTCCTTAAAATTTCAAACTGCTACATGAGAGCTAACACTCGGGAAAGTTGGTCAAGATGCGAATGGATGAGAATATGGCCATAGGATGACAGGTTCAGCACCACCCACACAGCTCCCATCCCCTGTAGCAAGTTTCACATGTAACCCATTCAGGAGGCTCGGTTTCTCCCTTGCAAATGCTGTCTTGGTGCTGTGGACTGAAAGGTGGACACAACAAAAGTAATGAGGCTGACTGGTGATGGGCCCTTTAGATTTAAGGGCTGGGAAGTAGACTTTCCTTGTACGTGGGTGGCCTCAGACATGGAAGGTAATTAGGAATGCGTCTCCAGTTGCTGGATTTATTAGTGCAAACCAGAAGACTTCCTTTCCTAACTTGCCCCTGTCACCCCGTCGTACACCTCCATCGCCCACGTTTCTTTCTTCCCTCCACAGAGCCAGTGCAGCAGCACGTGCAGAGGCAGAGAGGCGGTCACCACAAACCGAGCCGCTCAGGGGCGAAGCATCAGGCTTACCTTGGGCGAGGATGTTCCATTGCATGACCCTTATAAGCGGGTGGCTACTGGGGCAATCTGTCTTCAGGTCCACGAAGTCCCTCTGGAAGCGGGGAGGCCGGCTCTGCAGGACCGCCCTGCATTCCTCGAGGAGCTCTTTGGGGTCAATGGGCTCCAGATGCTCTGGGTCCGGAGACTCCAAATACTGCGGGTGCTGGGAGGCGGCGCTGCTGTTCAAGGTCTTGGCGAGAGCGCTATAGAGTCTGCTCGTGCCGTTTCCCATGGAACAGGCTGCAGGGAAGGAAAGGAAAACAATTACACACTCGGCTTCTTTTCCTGCCTTTCTTCGCTTTCCACCCGGCTCAGCTGGAGGGGACAGCTTTTACTGTCCACAGAAGCAGAGACCCTGATGCAGGGAAATGCTGTCACTGGCACAGGCAGACTAAAGGCCTTCCCAGGTTCTACCTTTCCACTGGGACAGGTCACTGCAAATACTATTAAAATTGGTTTCTCAGCACTAAGGTAATTCTTACGAGGGAAAAATGCCGTGATCTTTATCGCTTCCTCTCACCTACCACTTGTCTTTATAACTTATACACCCAGTCTTAAAAAAGCATAGTTGAAACAAAACCCCCATTCCTTTTTCTACATAATTTCAAAAACCCGAAAACCAGTTTTGTAAAGAGGCGGATGTTAGGAAGCCCGTGTTAATCCTGGAGAAGAGACGAGGTTAGAGCGGCTGCTGCTCTAGCATGTGACCTGCCAGGTCCCTGTCAGGAAGGAAATGGCTGCATTAAACCCACATCTCATCTTGCTTACATGTCAGCTTCTTGCAAGAACTCTGTGAGCCACACTGAGAATACAGTGGATAATCTGTCAATGGCATATTTCTTTAAAAAACACACAAGAAATCAGAAAAGGTATTGGAGGAGGGAAAGGGTCAAGAGCTAGTTGCCCACATTTCTTGGAATCCTGGAGGGAGAAGGTGAGGAGACGTGCAGGTGGCACACTGCCTGCTGGGCACTGTCTATGCTTCCTTTTTAAATCACTAAGGAGAGTGGCTCAGTGGATAGAGTGTCGGCCTGGGGACTGAAAGGTCCCAGGTTCGATTCCGGTCAAGGGCATGTACCGTGGTTGTGGGCACATCCCCAGTAGGGGGTGTGCAAGAGGCAGCTGGTTGATGTTTCTCTCTCATCAACGTTTCTAACTCTCTATCCCTCTCAATTTCTCTCTGTAAAATCAAAATATATTTAAATAAATAAATAAGGAAAACCGAGCACGGTCTTCAGCTAATTAGCATGAGGGAAACTTGTAAGCAGTGATTTGTGATTGGTCTTTTGGAAGTCAACCATTCTTTCTGTTCACCATGGTATAAATTAGGGGCATGTTTTACTTGGGATCACTTCCAAATTTCTGTGTATGATGAATATTGGTATGGAGGAATTTGGATTTTCCTACCACATCCATATCTTTGCCTTCTTTTGAATGACACAAAATTTTCTCTATGAAAATACATTGTGTAGCCAAAACCGGTTTGGCTCAGTGGATAGAGCGTCAGCCTGTGGACAGAAAGGTCCCGGGTTCGATTCCGATCAAGAGCATGTACCTTGGTTGCGGGCACATCCCCAGTAGGGGTGTGTGTGCAGGAGGCAGCTGATTGATGTTTCTAACTCTCTATCCCTCTTCCTTCCTCTTTGTAAAAAAAAAAATCAATAAAATATATTAAAAAAAAAACACACACAAAACATTGTTTAGCAGGATCTGATGGACTGTATCTGAAACTAGCTGTCAGTCAAAGTCACGGTGACAGATCACAAAAGCAAATTCAGCACCAATTTTTTAAATAGCAAGGTCAATAAAGCATGCTGTCATTCCTTTTCATTAACTCAAAGTATTTTCCCCTCAAGAAAACTAGATTAAAGCAAAGAAACACCCTAGTTTTCCCAGCATACATTTAAGTGTACATGCATCGGCAAGCAAGGCTTCTTTCTCACACACGTGCACATGCACCGGTGGGCACATACACACCTGTTTTCAAACGGATTTGAATATGTTCTTTTTAATCAATCTGCTTGCCTGAGTGCATGGGTCCAGAGGAAGAGCTTTTCCTTTTGGCTGGCAGTACCACTTTGAAAATCTTGCTTATGTACCTCCACTTCTTTTTTTTTTTTTTAAAGTTAAGAGTCCTACTAAATATTGTCAGGTCAGCATCACCTCAACTCGAGGTCAGTGTCACATGGGCCACAGCAAACTCCCAGGCACAGTGGAGTGCTTTAAATTTGAAGCAAACAGCAACATTTATCAGAGGAACTACCAGCTCAATGTAGCTCAGTTTCAACAGAATTGTTCTACATCATTTTGATGGCTTCATATCTTTGCAAGCTGAGTTTTGGGGTGGTTAACTGTGATAAAAAGCAGGTAAGTGAAAAAGAGGGTAAGTGCCCAATAAGAGTGAGTTCATGGCTTGAGTTGTTATATGAAGCCAGAAAAAATACCCTGAACTACACTTTCTTCGAGAAAGTTAGAAAAAACCTCAAATAAAGAGATTATGGAACAGAATAAAATCTGTCCAGACAATGAAAGCATGCCAGAACGATGTCCCCAGAAAGCAAATCAAAACGGTATCCTATTGCAAAATGAGTTGAAGGTCATTATGAAAATGGTAACTGGCCTAAATCAGAATGGGAAAACTCAAAAATGAGATAAAGCATAGGAGATAGTGGTAAATAGTATTGCTTATTTTAAGCAAAGACAATCCAAAACACATATGAATAACAGGAGTTGCAGTAGCAAGAAATCCAATGCATAAAATGAAACAAACATTAAAAACTATAAATCAGAAACTTAAAAAGAGTACAAAGTTTCAGCCGTGCAGGATGAATTAAGTTGCGGAGTTCTACTATATAATATGGTGACTATAGTTAATAAAACTTGTATCTGCTCGAAATCTTGAACAGTAAATCTTAAGTGCTCACTACACACACACACACACAACACCATGTGAGAGGACAGATGTTAATTAGCATGACAGGTATTCATTTCACAATGTATACACATAGCAAAACATCACATGGTATACCTTAAATATATGTAATGTTTGTTTATTAATTATACCTCAAACTGGAAAAAAAGAATAAGAAAAAAATCAGGTTAAAAATGTATCATGGATTTTTTTCAATCATCAATGCATAAAGCTTGGTTTTTGTCACTCTGAGGGGAGAAACAAAAAACAAAAAAACCCACAACAATACTTGAAACTACATATTAAAATAACATGCCACATACCTGAGAATATCAACTCAGAGAACCAACACCAACTGGACTGTAAAGAAAGAGAGAAAAGTCCCTTGGACATAGAGGCAAAACCAGCAAGTAACTTACAAGAAAAATAATGTATGGCTCATCTACATGTGACTCAAGAATTTTCAATCCAGCAAAACCAATAGTGACTCTAGCAGACCTTCTTGTGGGAATTACTAGAGCAGGGACTGGCAAACTACAGGCAGAGTATTTCTGTGCAGTCCTCGAGCTAAGAATGGTTTGTCACACACACACACTAGCTTACTGGAGATAATTCAGTAACCACGCTAAACTGTCCTTGTGTTGTAGTGGGGGAAGACAGTTTGTCACATGGGAGAAGTGCTATGGAGAAAAACAGAGAAAGGCAAATGGAATGCTAGTGAGCAGGGAGCTGCCACCTTCCACACCCAGGGAGCTCCAGAAGGCTCCCTGAGAGGTGAAGAGGGAGGTGGTGAGCAGTCGGTCTCACGCAGACCCAGGCAGAGGAGGAGCAGATGCAGGAGCCCCGGGAACGCCCCGGGAACGGAGCATGCTTGGCAGGGCGACTGCAGTGGCTTGGAGTGACCAGAGATGAGGTCAGTGAGGACAGAGGAGCAGATAAGGACCTTCCTCAGGACTTCCGCTGAGATGGGAAACCGTGGAGAACTCTAGGCAGCAGAGAATCTGATTTACATGAAAAGCCTCACTGGGCAATGTGTTAAATTACTCCACAATGTCGGGAAGTAAGGGCAGACAGAGGAAACCTATTAGAAGACAGTTATAATCCAGGCAAGAGACACTGGTAGCTTGGACTAGTAATAGTCGAAGTGGTGGGATTCTGAGTAAATCTCAACCGGCAACAGAAACTTGTTGACGGCTCCGACATGCTCTACGAGAGGAGTCGTCAAGGGGCCTCCAAAGCTGCTGCCGGACGACGAGAGGGACGAAGTTGCCAACAGTACTTGTTGGGAAGATTTGGTGAGTTTGCGGAAAACAAGTTTGGCCGTTAGCTATGACTGACGTTCAGGAGAGAGGTGCAAACTGGAAACAAATGTCTGGGAGATGTTAGTGGACAGGACACTGAAGTGAGTTTAGAGAAACAACGGGTCAGAGGACTGAGCTCTGGGCAGACTGGGGGGGGGAAGTTGGGGTAGAAGTCTGCAAAAAAAAACAACGGCCCAGCCAGGGGAGGAGGAGAAAGGCAAGGCAGCCCGATCTTCCTGGAGACAAAGGGCCTCGACCACGAGTCGGGCATCTCCTGTGTCTGCGCTGCTGGACGGTGCGAAGAAAACTGAGAATGAGAACAGACCTGGACTTCCAACATGGAAAACGCCAGTGACTTAACAGCAGCCAACTTCTGGGATTTGGTGGTGGTGTGGGGAGATGAGGAGATAGCACAGACAGAAGTACTTTAAGGAAAATTTGACCCCAAAGGAGAGAGATGTGGATGGAGATGGAAGCAAGAGCGTTCTGAATATTATTCTACCGCTGTTCGCCGGCTGACGGGCGATGTATGAGAACCCACCGAAGCAGGACTCTGGCAGGATGTCCCAAGGATGCTGACAAATCCTCTCCCCCAAAGGCAACCAGAAACCTGGGCAGAGCTGTCAAAACCAGCCGTGTCTGTGCCGTGCTACGGACCACAGGCATGCAACAAGCCGGGAGCTCCTCGGAGACATCCCGCCTCCCGCCCCCTCTGCTCTGAGGCACGAGTTCAACTAGGACAGCAAGGATATGGAATTAAGTGAAAATCTTCCCACAAAGAAAAGCCCAGGCTGTGGTGGCTTCACTGCCAGTCTGTCAAACATTTAAATAAACAATGCCAACCCTCCGTATATACTCCCGTGTGCTGCTTCCCATGCACAGCCAGTCTGGAAGACAGACAGGTTGGCAGCTTCTTTAATAATCTAAGTACAGATTTAATATATGGCCTAGGACTCGTGCGCCCAGGTATTTATGTAAGTGAACTGAAAATGTAGGTTCACGCGAATGTGTATAAGCAGATTTATTCATAATCGCCAAAATTTGAAGCAACCAAGATGCCCTTCACTGTGCAAACAGACGACTGTGGTACAGCCACACAGTGCAACGGTATGCAGCGATAAAGAGAAGCAAGCTGTTGACTTGCAGGATTCATCCATGCAACATGGGTGGATCTCAACTGCATTTCCAATATCAACCGGGATGTGCAGGGATCTTTAAGAGGGAATGGAGACTTTGACAAATGAATTAATTCCCAAGCTAGAAAATTAATAAATCAAAGTGAACACTATAAAGACTTCACATACTATTTTTACACTTTTAACACAGTGCCAGGACTTAGGCCCACTTAGGAACTGCGATGTAGAAAGGCCATTTACTTAAAATTGAAAAGAAAGCTGAAGATTATGGGGGACTTTCTCCCCCTCTCCCATCCTAAGAAATGAGCTGAAACTGGTCTGGCTCATTGGATAGAGCGTCGGCCTGCGGACTGAAAGGTCCCAGGTTCGATTCAGGTCAAGGTTGCTAGCACATCCCCAGTGGGGGTGTGTGTGTGTGTGTGCAAGAAGCAGCTGGTCGATGTTTCTCTCTCATCGACATTTCTAACTCTATCCCTCTCAATTCTTCTCCGTGTAAAATCAATAAATTTTTTTTAAAAGAAAAAAGTTAAAAAAAAAATGATGCCAGGGATAATCATTGTCTCTCATCTGTCCTTAGAAAGAACATTAACTTTTTTCTTTTTTAGGAGTATCAACTATTTAAAAAAATTCGTTTCACACATAAACACATGTCCAATTGCAGTATTTCAAGCCATTCTCCTTAAGTTTTTATGCCTTAATAGGGGTTGCTATTCAGGTCTTCAAAAAAGATTATCAAAGGTTCAGAATAGCTCACCACCAAAAGCCTAAGGTGAGATGGCACAAATAATTCGATTGGTAACATTAAGATATTGAAAAATACAGTCTTGATAAAACCTCTGCTCAAATCTGACACTCATACTAGCTTCTAGTTCCAATTTTATGTGTGTTTGGATGTGGGTATTTTCTACCTCACATCCAAACACACATAGACCTCACAAGTTATCTGGTTTGTTTGGGGTATTTTTTTGCCCAAAATTCCTCCCTCCTTCCCCCCATTGAGCCACTTCAAGAGAAAAAGTACCAGCCACCATTCTCTATGATATACATCATATAATTTACACAGGAAACAGGCAGATCAAGACAGATTTCTTATGGCAAGCTGTTCATATAGCAACACCACTCCCATCGCTTGCCACTGCCCAATTCCATGAGCACATTTCCCTATACACTGCGAACCGGATGCATTATTAACTCACTGCTACTTTACTTTATAGGAATAGAAAATTCTCCGTATCTTGCGATGGTCTTTAAAGATTTGCCAGCGATTGATTAGAATACACGTTACTCTCCGGAGTGCCAGTCACCACGTCTGGCGCAAAAGCAGACCCCAACACAAGGTCCCAGAGTGCTGACCACCAGAGTCTGGAAGCGACCAGGGACTGACGATTGGCATCGGAGGAGAAAGAGCCCTATGGGCCGACACCCACACCGGCTGCACGGCCTCCCCCGCCCCCGCCCCCGCCCCCGGGGCTCCCGGCGGAGGACACGGCCACGCAATGCCCTGCAGCTGCCCCGCAAATGCTTCCTCCCCAGCCCACACCGCTCCGCCCGGAACCACTGCTCACCCTCAAGCTGGAGCTTAGCCTCTTGACACCGGGGCTTGGCAAAACCGCGGGTTAAAAGCCGAAAACTCAACGAGAGTCAAGGCTATCTGGGTACACACCTGGGAAGCTGCGGAGCTGCCCAAGCCCGGGCCCAAGGAAACCTCGGCCGGGCAGGTCCCCACAAACTGTAAACGACAGACGTCACAGGAAGGCGCCGCCGAGCGGTCCTGTGCTGCCACCTGGCGGCCGCGGGCTGCACCTCCGCAGCCAGGGCGCACGGCTCGCTTCAGAGTGGGAAGAGTGGGTTCCTGAGTACAGGTGGCCGCACCTTCAACACCGGGTCAGGGAAAGCACTCGCAAGATGCCCACTGGCATGAGAAAGCCTGGATGCTGGATATGTGGTACCTTTACTCAGAGAGGGCTGCAGAAATCAACAGATTCCTAATTCCCCTGCCTGCACAGCTTTAAGGACGAGGCCTACATCTTCCCTCTTACACCACGCCTGCTTTCCTTAAATCGCTCTTAAATACTTGAATTACACTTCCTGTCCTTGGCTCATTAGATTGTAAGCTCCAGGCGGGCAGGGACTGTCTACCTCGCGTACCCAGCCAGGCTTTATTTTACGACTGAGGGAGAGGCTGTAAGACACCGATTCTTGGCTGGCTCCTAGAGACTGGATTCTAAGAGCCAACCTAGGCAGACACTCTTTTCTGGGAAGGGTCAGGTATTTCAGTCAGTGGCCAGGCAGTCTTCAAATGTCTGCTACTGAGCACTGGTGAGCGGTGGGCAGGCCTAACTGGAGTCCTAGCAATGGAGCACATTATGGCAAAGATCAGGCTACAGCAAACATGTCAAACTCACGGCTCATGGACCGCATGCCTCATTTGGCCTGTGTTAGCCTTTGAGTTTGACATGCTCAGGCCACAGTTTTCAGAGGGAAATCATCCAAACACATGACTTGTTAGACTGCCTGGCTTCAAATTCCGGCTCCTCCCTTCACAAATAGCATTCCTGGATTGACTTAAGTTACTCTGTGCCTCAGCTCCTCCCCCTGGGGATCAGCGCAGCATTGCCTCTGGGATGCGGTGAGGATCCAGGTAAAGGAGCTATGCCCAGCACATCCTACTACGTATCAGCTAAAAGGTTAGCCGTTCTGACCCATTCAGTGCAGCTCACTCTCTGAGGCTCAGGAGAGAGAAGGCCGTTATCATCAGACAGCCTTCCCTGTACCATACTGCTGCCAGGCACTTCATTCCTCTCCCAGCAGCCCAGCAGAGCTGGTCCTGATTCACCATTTCACAGGTGTGGCGCCTGGGGAGCAGAGGCTGCAGTTTTCTCCCGATTGCATAACCGTGAGGACGCTGGAGGAGGCCACCTGCCCCTTGGACCGCTCACCTGCATCTCTGCTGGTTCGGAGTTAGGACGACTGGGATGGAGCCTGGCCAGGGGCACACACGGGAGTAAACAGGTCGAATTCCACCGCCTCCTGTGGACGTCACTGCCACCCAGCACACCCACTGGCACGGCACACAGTGTACAAAGCAGCACAACACCCCGCGTGGCGCTGCCTGAGATATCAAGTGAAGGTCAGGACTCTCGGCCCAACGTGTCTAAAAATACAAGCGCCTCCACACAGCGACAATCCCAGCGACCTCTCCCTGCGAGGCTGCGTCACAGAGCAGACGAGAAGTCCAAAGTGCGTTCCAGAGGAGGCTGAGCTGTGCCTGCGGTCCGGCCAGATTCATCCAGAAAGTATTACTCCTGAAGAAGAAATGTCACCACAAAATTGGCCTGAGTTGGAACGTTCATAGCTGGTGCTGCCACCAGCTGGCTTGCCAATCACTTGCACAAACGGGGCTTTTCCAGCGCGATGACCCTGCAGGGGCTGTGAAGGGGCAGAGAAACCACAGGCTGCCGGGACATGGCTGTCCGCGCGAGCCTCAGGGCTGTGTTAGGACACGATGCTCACCACCAACATCCCTGGGACACTCAAGGAAATGGTCCGTTTTTACAGATGCAAATGGAAATGTGAAAGCTAAAAGGAACTGTGTAATATTTCATGACATGTGAAAATTGTATGAAACGAAAAGTTTAGTGTCCATAATAAAGCCAATGTGTTATCTGTGGCTGCTCCCACACTGCAATGGAAGTAATAGAGTGGTGGTAATAGAGAGGCATGGCCTACAAAGCCTGGATATTTCCTAGCTACCAAAGATAAAAATTAAATATGGTTCTTCCAAAGGAAGCTTCTAGAAACTCTATGCTGAGTCAACACAGACAAAGGATGGGAGAAGCTGAGGGGAAACCGTTAGAACAGCTCATGCAAGAGTGACAGTTGGGCCCTGGCTGGTTTGGCTCAGTGGACAGAGCATCAGCCTGCAGACCAAAGGGTCCCGGGTTGATTCTGGTCAAGGGCATGTACCTCAGTCGCAGGCTCCTACTCAGTCTAAGCCCTGGTCAGTGCAGGAGGCAACATCAGTATTTCTCTGTCTTTCCTTCTCTCTTCCACTCGCTCTAAAATCAACGGTAAAATATCCTTGGGTGAGGATTAACAAAAAAACTAGCAACAACAACAACAACAAAAATGACATTTGGCGCTGTGGTGTGGCTTGGTGCTTGAGCATGGACCCATGCAACCAGAGGTCGCTGGTTCAATTCCTGGTTAGGCCCTGGTTTGGCTCAGAGCGTTGGCCTGCAGATATAGGGTCCCAGGTTCAAGTCCAGACAAGGGCGCATGCCCAGGTTGAGGGTTCGATCCCCAATCAGGGGTGTGCAGGAGGCAGCGGATCAACGATTCTCTCTCATCACTGATGTTTCTATCTCTCTCTCCCTCTTCCTCTCTGAAATCAATAAAAATACATTTAAGAAAAAAAAAAAAAAAGAAAGAAAGAAAGAAAGAAAAGAAAACCACATAATAGACATTGATTTTGATGGAACTTTGGAACAAGAATAAAAAAAGTCCTATATGCTTATAAAGATAATACATAGTCACAAAGATATTTAAAGTTCTGAGGGAAAAGGTTTTTGGTAATGAGCAAGTGTTACTTTTGGGATCTAAAAGACTTTAGGCCCTGGCTGGGTAGCTCAGCTGGTTAGAGTGTCACCCTAACACACCAAGGTTGTGGGTTTGATCCCTGGTTGAGGCACATTCAAGAATCAACCAATGAATGCATAAATCAAGTGGAACAAACTGAGGTTTCTCTTCCTGCCTCTCCCCCCTTTCTCTTTCTCTAAAATCAATCTATCAATAAATAAATTTTTAGCCGAAACCGGTTTGGCTCAGTGGTAGAGCATCGGTCTGCGGACTGAAAGGTCCCAGGTTCGATTCCGGTCAAGGGCATGTACCTTGGTTGCGGGCACATCCCCGGTGGGGGTGTGTGTGCAAGAGGCAGCTGGTCGATGTTTCTCTCTCATGGACGTTTCTAGCTCTCTATCTCTCTCCCTCCCTCTCTGTAAAAAATCAATAAAATATATTTTAAAATAAAATAAAATAAATAAAGAGATTGGGGGACCACAGGCCACCTGGGCAGTGGGAAAAAAATAAATAAATTTTAAAAAACAATTATAGAAATTAACTGTAGAGTACATCTTAGCCAAATCTAGAAAATGTGACCTATAATTTGAAAGATGACATCTTCCTTCTCCACGATGGTTACCATCCATGACAGCAAAGCATTGAGAGGAAACAGAAAACTACTATATTCAAGGTATCACTAGAATCTACAAAGCAATTTACTTTGCACTCCGCACAGGATGAGGCATGGTGAGTCACAAGCATATCTGCAGACTGGCAGCCAGCCTGCCCAAGTACTGGAAGTGCAGAGTTAGAGGAAAGGAAAGAAAGGGAAAGGAAGACAGTGGGAGAGGGTGTGACAAGCCTAACGCACTTCACAGACAGACCACAATAATTTTTAATCTTTTATTGATTTTCAGAGAGGAAGAAGAGGGAGAGATAGAAGCATCAATGATGAGAGAAGCACGCCCCCTACTGGGGATTGGGCCCACAACCCAGGCATGTGCCCTTGACTGGAATCGAACCCAGGACCTTTCAGTCCCCAGGCAGACTCTCTATCCACTGAACTAAACCAGCTAGGGTTACCGCAATAATTCTTTATTGTAATTTTGGCTGCTGGTAACTTCCAGGCACTCACTTCAATGGACTTCTCATGAAAATAAGAAACTTCATTCGTAAGAAACTTCTAGCAGGCGTCTAAGCCTTTAGTAAAACAAATGTTCTCGCTGGCGACTCATGTGGGTTGTCAGGAAGTGCTGTCCACTGGGCTGTTCACCACATGCTAAGGCCCCACTGGCAGACATGAAAACCCAGAAGATCCCAGTGGGCTCATCCCTTTTAAAAAAAATATGTATTTTATTGATTTTTTTTACAGAGAAGGGGGAGAAATAGAGAGCCAGAAACGTTGATGAGAGAGACACACCAACCAGCTGCCTCTTGCATACCCCCCCACTGGGGATGTGCCCGCAACCAATGTACATGCCCCTGACCGGAATCGAACCTGGGACCTTTCAGTCCGCAGACCGATGCTCTACCACTGAGCCAAACCGGTCTCAGTGCTCATCCCTTTTTTGATAATGGAAGGGGAAAAAGGGCTTCACAGAAACAGCCAAAGCTGTTTCTGACAGGGAGACGGGCAGGAGTGCCCAGGGCAAAGAAAACTAAAGAAAATTATTTAATTTTCTTTAGTTTTCTTTGCCCTGGGCACTCCTGCCCGTCTCCCTGTCAGTGAACTCACGGTGGCTGGTGTGTTCGCACGTGTTGCTTTGACCACTGTAGTACAGACAAGAGAGCAGCCAGCTAAGATTTCAATGGAGGTCTTACTCCTTCCTCGGGAAATCAGACTTCCCCTATTCTAATAGTAAATCCAAAATACTTTAACTGTTCTTTTTGGTTATCGAGGACCTATACATTCCGATTAGTGACTCCTCACAGCAAAGACCTCCCTCCCACCTCCTCTTTCCAAGAATCCAGAATGTAACCACCCATGCACTCCTCTCTCAGCAGACAACACAGAAGCCTCCGTAATACTACGTGTGCCCGCCTGGTCACTCCAAAAGTTGTACTGCTACACTGATCCAGTGCCATGGGGCAGAAGGAGAATACGGGGGCTAACTACAGTTATAAGAAACATTAACCATGCTCTGTTAATCTCGACTGTAGTTCTAAATTAAAGCAAGCACCTGCTAACCTGGCTGTGGAGTTGTACCTATCTATAACCCACCTTGGAATGCGGTCCATTCTCACTCAAGAACTACCTATCAGGACTCTTTTCCCCCTCCCCCTGTGGGAGTCTGTGCTTGTTTCTCAATAAAACCTCTTCCTTTTACTACAAAAACAAAATAAGAAGCTACTTATTATCATGGAAAGATTAATAACCTTGTTGCCCAAACAATGGAGTCCCAACCCAGGCCAGTAATACCCATTTCTCTTACCCATTCTTTTTCCTTTTGCCTACTTCCCCACGCCTGTCATACTCATTTTTACTTTGTAAACTCATTCTTATTCCCTTTGCCTACTTCCCCATGTAATCTTTGTTCTGGTAACCCTATAAGCAGATGCTGGCTGATGGGGGGTAAGGGACAAAGCAAATGCTGACGAATGACCTACTCCTCTCCCATACGGCCGGCATCGTTGGAATAAACGCTCATACATGATTCAGCCCTGCCTCTGCTTCACTGGCTCAGGTGGTGCCTGGCAGCCCTGAGCCACTGGCTGTCTGGTTTCACTCCCACAAATACACCGATGCCTTCCTTTCCTAAAAGCCTGCTTTTCTTCAGGTAACTGAAGGGTCTTAATTCTCTCCCAGTCTCCTCAAACTTTCCAGGAACCAGTGCCTTCGGAAAGGAGGGGTGGGCGCTAACAGCACTGCTCACATACCGGTCCCCTCTCCAGGCACCTGGAGGTCCCCTCTCCTTCCTTTCACGGACTGGAAGCAAAGGTGTTTCCCCCAAACCCAGCCACTTTTTAGTCAATTACTCTTTTTGTCAATTGCTGCCACAATTAGCCATGAGACACCAGGTAATAGTTTGCCATGTAAGTGTACTGTGTCCAACAGTACTGTATCCAAACTCTAACCATGGAACGTTACAGGAAAACATGCCTTAGTTCTCCCACATGGAAGGCAATTCATTTCTGTGGAAGCTTGATAATTACAGGCTTTCCCATTTCTTCCCTCTCCCAAGCAGTTTGTTCACAATTAAGGAACACAGTAAATAAAGCTGTCTCCTCCAGCGAGCTGGTATTTGCCTTTAAAATTGTTCTGAGGAAGAAGTACCACATCCCAGTGGAGAAGAGTAAGTCAGTGGAAGCTCCGTTACCTGAGGAGGGGCCTCTGGCGGACAGCCCACAGGACTCCTGCCTGCACTGCCGCCGGGCAGTCACTGGGGCTTCTGTCTGGCGGCTGCTGTCCTTTTAGGAGAAAAGGTGCGAAACCATGTCCCCTGGAAATTCTAACAGCCTAGCATCTGATGACTCCACAGGGACTGTGCTCATCTTCCCGGCGACCTCTGATTGCCAAGGGGCATAAGCCAGGGAGGAGCTGATCATGGAAGGGGGACAAGTGTTGGGACTTACTACCCCCAGGACTTTCTGAAGAGAACTGCTGTTAGCTCTTGGAAGGCTTCTCTTGCCACATGTCTATGCTTTGGGGAATGCACACATAACTGGAGTTTTATTATGGTTGTTATTTTGTTAAGTGATGATATGGAACCTGGGGCCCGGCAATAACTATTCTGTTTAATAGATCCACAGGAGGCGTCATGAAGAGCCAGGACGCTGGGCTAGTTACAGAAGGTCACCAGGGACAAAGGATGCCTAGCAATGAATGAGAATGGGTGGAGTAGGCGCTGGAGAGAGTTGGAGACAGTCAAGACCTTGCCCTTAATATTTCCCTCCACCTCAGAATGGCAGGATTGGGAGTAAGTATTGTTATTCTCGTCCTCACCCTAAGACCTCTCCACCTTAAAGCCTCAGGCCATGCAGATCATTCCAGATCTTTTCTCCCCAGCATTTGGTTGATCCAGGGGCTAGGGGAAAGTAACTTCCTCCCCAGGCAGAAGAGACAGGACAGGCCCTGGGAAGTCAGGTTACCGTAACTCCTGTGAGGGTTTAAAAGGAGCCCTCGCCCACTCTGCAGGGCAGCTCTGGCTGCAATTTCCATTTGAGTGTCCTAGTTTGCCTGATAAATCTTATCTTCTCAGGGTTTGATCTTGGCTCCGAATTATTTTCTTGGCCAGAACTCCGAGGTTGCTGAACCAAGGTTTGGTCTGACCCCACTGGTCCGAGACCTGGCTCAACAGTTTTAAGAGCACCTAAGGTGACTCTAAGGCTCTTGAGAAATACGTTGCAAGGCGCCTCTTCTCTCACCCTGGGTCCTTGCCTCCCCCACACCCTGCTCCTGGCTCTTTCCCAAACAAAATGTTTCAATCTTTCAATACTAACCATGCTTCAAGGCCCATCTCAACCGCACCCTCCCCCTTTTTTCAGGGGAAAGCACAAGCGCAGTCCCCCAGGTATACAAACGGGGACCTCACCCAGGCCAGCACACCCAGCGCCAATGAGCAGCCTCGGCCTGGAAAAGCCATCAGGCAGCAGGCTTCCAGGACCCTTCTAGATGGCCTGTGCGGAGAGGGACTTCCTCATCTCCCACACCCTCGTGCTGTTTGTAAACCTTTATCTTAAAGGAAAAGGTGTTCGATCCCATTAGTTATTTCTTTTTGCAAATCTCACCTGTCTTACAGGGCAGTGAAACCTTAAAAGGCAGACTAAGACCCACATTCTTTTACTTCCCCTAATAAAGCACCCACAGTGCCCGAGACATTCTAAACTTTCGGAAATGAATGAGTGATGGAGCAACCAGGGAACCAATATCCTGACAAGTAGATGACAGTAAAAGGACACGAAACAGGAAGATTGCCTAGATGACCGGTACGAAGCAACTGTCTACAGTAGCTTGAGGGCCAAAACAATTTCTTTCTATGTGAAACTAGGGTGTTTCGAGAGGACTTTTAAAAAATGCTCATAAAACACATTCCCAGTGTTCGGTGTGACCTGACCATGTTTTCCCTCAGCTAACAGCACAGCTATGTACATCCGTGTTACACGGCTACCTGTTTCCAAGGAGGACCTGCTGACTAACTCCCCCCTGGGGGGCTTAATGGTATGAGCACGCACTGGAGACACCAACTGGTCCTTTTCCTCCCCCCCCCCCCAAAAAAAAACCCCCACTAACTTATATGGTCTACTTATTCCACCAGTTATTTCAGTGTGCCCAATTCTTACAGACCTGGGAAGGTTCACCCTTTCTAAAGAACTATCTACCTTAGAGTCTCAGCTACCAGTGTAACATCTTGAGTGTATAAGGATGCCTCCTCAGCGGGTTAGTGCAGAATTATACCGCTCCCCATTATTCCACAGGGCAGCGTGCTCATGGTCAGCTTTGTAATAAATTTGTGTCTCCTTTAGTCATTTTAGTTCGAGAAGGGCTTAAGTAAATACATACATAAATATAAATAAAAGCCTCAGCGTAACATCTGCCAATAATCTGGCTAGAGTTTCAAGTCTTGGCTTCCAATCACATTCTGGATTATCACTTTCATTATAATTAAAGAAAGTCACATTGGACATATTCTTCCAGTTTGTCCTTAAGTGATTCCAAAACTCGTGGAGTGAAATGTGTGTGTTTATAATGCAAGGGTGGGGCCAACAGAAGGTCTACAAACAGCAACACCCTAACTTGGGCACAAACCCAAATACACTTTTTAGTGTGAAATGCCAGTCTGAAAGAGAAACTTACCCATTTTACAAGTAGGATTAAATTGTTTGTATTTTGTGGCCACAGGAAGAAACCGAGGTGGGGAAAAAAAAAAAAAAAAGGACGGAAAAGTCTTATGTGGTGTTTTAAAATTGGCTCACGGAGAAGGCATCACCTTTACAAGATCTTAACCCAGATACATAGAACACAGAGGACGTATTAGGCGCGGAAGGCAAAAAAAAAAAAAGTAAAGCGAGTCATTGTGTGCTACAATACATTGATATAATATATATATATATATATATATATATATATCAAACAGAACATCGAGACCCTGCAAGCCACAGGGTCAAATAAGTGTAACTTTCAGTTATTACTTTTTTTTACATACATTTCCATAATTCGCGGAATATGAAGGAAAACCAACACCCATCATTTTCGGCTCAGCAAGGGGGGAATTAAAGGGGAGGTCCAGGCGGGAAGTCCTGAAGGCTCGGCACCCAGGGATCAAACACAATGAACCCCAACACAGCGTTCCGGATGCGAAGCCCCGGCAGGGAAGGGCCGGGGAAGAGGAGAGAGAGCGGGAGGGAACGCCCGCACCGCCCGCACCGCCCGCACCGCCCGCCGCTCCCATTCATTCCGCGCGCAGGCGGCGTCCCGCGCGGCCGGCCGGCCACTCACCTGTCCGCGCGCGCAGCGTGGCCGCGCCCGAGGCCGCCGCCAGGAGCCGCGGGGGCGCGGGCCGGGGGGCGGCCGCCCAGGGGCACCGCTGCCCGCGCGGGCCGGGGCCGGGGCCGGGGCCGGGCCGGCGGCGCGGGCCGGCGGCGTCCCGGTGCAGCAGGGCGGAGCAGAGCCGCCGCGGGCTCTGATACATGCCGGGCGCCGCGGCCGCCACCCCCGCGGCCCCTCGCACGCCCGAGGGGCGGAGCACGGCCGAGGCGGCGGGGGAGCGGGCTCGCGGGGGTCGTCCCCGGGAAGGGGCGCTCCGAGCCGGGGAAGCGCTGACCCGCGAAGAGCCCGAGGCCGAGGCGGGAGCGCGGCTCCTGCTGCTGCGGCGGCGGCGGCGGCACTGCCGGCGGAGCGCTGAGACCTGGAGGTTAGTAACCGGCGAGCCGGCACGCTGACAAAGCGGGCGCTACCAAGGAGGGCCGGGGGGGGGTGTTGCGTGGGGCGGACCCAGGCGCCACCGGGCCATAGTCCAAGAATTGGGATAATTTTAGTTGTTAAAAAAACAACAACACAAACATAGTAACATCTAATGGTGGAGAGGAGGCTGTCTGAGGCCTAAGGAGGTCTGAGGCATCCGATGGAGCGGTTTTTAAAGAAATGAGCCCCCTCCCTCCAGCTGGCTGGAATGGAAGCGCCCACAGGCTGGGAGTTCCCCCCACCCCCCGCCCCCGAGGCAGTTCCAGGGCTGGGCTTCCCGGACACGTGTGTGTCCAGTGGAAGACCGCATCCGTGGGTGCGTGTGAGTGTGAATACAGCAAAGGGCGTACGCTTCCTGCTCGTTTGGCTGAATTCAATGATATTGAGCACAATAAATGATACTGAGCACCTATATTGTATTCAATGATATTGAGCATTCAATGGTATTGAGCACAATAAAGCACCTTCTGTGCGTGGGCGATGAATACGATTAAGTGTCCCTTTCCCCAAAGTTGCTTTGCAAGGCGGAGGGCTGAAGATCGTGAGAAATCAGACCGTAATGCTTTACAAGGTAGATTAAGATCGATCGGTACCACACGTTGTCATAAATTTGGCGATAGGGGTTCTAACGGGCCTGGAGTTCCCAGGAGGTTTATGATGAGGACAGTTGGCATTGGGCCATTAACGTGTAAGTCTAGAATGTACACGCGTGGAAGTTTGGGGGAGAGGGGAAGAGTGAGGGTGATTGATAGGTGAAGAAAGAAAGTAAGCACAAAGCCCTGAAAGTATTTGGGGGGAAACAACTCTCCCTTGTAGTTATGCAGGATGGAAGCTAAGGAGTAAGAGAATAGATGCTTGGGCAAGTTACATTGTGGAAGGGCAGAGATTATAATAGACTCGATTTGGTAGGAAAGAGTGGTGAGCTGCTGTGTTTTGTGAGTTGGGCAAGGATGTGAGTAAGGCCCTGCTTTAATGGAGGTCACGTGTCTCAGGCACATGTAAAGAAAGGGTAGACCAGCTGAGATGAAAGGTAGTCTAGACTTGCTTCTTGTACTAGAGGAGAATGGACAGAAGCAACACCTCAGGTCCGGCAGGAAATGATGACTAACCAGGAATGGAAGTGGGGCGTGGGAGAGGCTGCCCAAGACTGGACACCTCTCTGAATTACTTATGAGCTACAAACACTCTCTTGCTGGTTATTCCATAATTTTGCTGATTCTCCTATTTATTTTCAGTCCTGGGTTATAGGGAAAGTGACCTCACAGGGTGACCTGATCATAAATTCCTACCTGCGTAGGTCATTGTGGGTAGTCACACCCCAGGCACATAACTTTAAGTCAGAGGGATGGATACCTTTGCCTTATGCAAACCCTGCTCATTCCCTCCCCGCCCCCCCCCCCCCCTGTGCATCTAGGTTAACACACCTTTGCAATAAATGGTAACCACCCTTAAGAGAGCACATAATCTTATTAACTATCCTGTAATTCTATCCCTGCTTTGCTTTTCCCTACCTCCATAATTTCAAATGCACAAAAGAAACTTGTTCATCTCGGGAGTATTTGCAATCTTCCTCCCCGGCTTATGTCATCTGTTTGGTTCAAATAAACTCATAAAATTCTCTGCAGGTTCAGACCTTCTTACGTCAACATATTTAGTGCTCAGAAGGTGTGGATTAGTCAGCAGGCACAAGATTACAGCTCCTGAAAGGCAAGCTCTTTGGCAAGCCAATAAACCTTCTTAATCTCAGTGTCCTTAGTTATAAAACATGTAGAATCAGACCTTAGTCATTAGAAATAAAAGGCAATAATAAAATAGGCCATAAAAGTGTTTTGCATACCTCACGCTGTCTTGGGATTCACAATGTAAATTGAAAGCAAGACCCTCCAAAAGCAAAAACATTAGGACTTGCTTTATTGCAGTAGCCTGAAACAAACGGCAATATCTCCTAGGAATGCCTGAATAACAAAAGATTTAGTTAGGGTCTAAGTGATGGGTTATATGTTTGGAAATAATCATAACAAAGTGTTGGGGGAAAAGTGCTAGAGAAATTAAAGTACCATTCAAATATAAACTGTCATTATTAAAAGGGACTCAAAGAGCATGCCGTCCTGGAAGTAGTATTGTGTTTTATTTTATATTAGAGGCCCATTGCAGGAATTTGTGCACTGGTGGCATCCAGCCAGCCCTGCCCTAATCAGGGTGGATCAGGGCTGGGCCTGTTGGGAGGAGGAGATGGTGGGAGGTTGTCCTGCTGGCCTGCCCCAATTAGGGACAGTCAGGGCCAGACCGGCTGGGGAAGAGGCCCTGAGGTTGGCTGGCTGGCCCGCCGGCCTGCCCCTCCCCCTGATTGTGCTGGTTTGCTGGCCACAGTCGATGTCATAGCGACCAGTTATTATGGTCCTTATGGCCATATTGGTTGCTGGCTTTTTATATAGAGAGATTAAAGCAATCAGAAAAATATGAGTTAAAAATGAATCACTTCAAAAATTTATTCAGTGGCTATTTGTTTAGTACATGTTATGTCTCAGGCTCTACATAAGGACCTACAAAAATGAATTGAATGAAGTCCTTTCACAGTTTAATGGGTGAGGCACAAATTCTTATAGTCTATATATATTCTAAGCGTCCCTCCAACCATTCAACTAGTTGCTATGATGCACACTGACCACCAGGGGGAAGACACGCAATGCAGGAGTTGCAGTGTGCACACTGGCCATTTACAAAGAAACGGCACTGTGGACCTGGCATCGACAAAGCAACACTCACTTCCCCCCAAGTGGGACACAGGCCCTGCCACCACCCTGGAGTCACACCCCACCAAGTCAATCGCAGCCAATGCTGCTGAGACCCCCTGGCGCAAAATGTGGCCCACAGCCCAGCCCACCCCAGAAATGGTTGCTGTGGGCGTCAGGTAATGACATCACATAGCAACGCCTGGTTTCTTCTCCCAGCTACTAGCCTCCTTGGAATTTCTTCAGTCCAGGAACACGGCTTGCTTTATAGCCAGGTGCAAACATTTTACACTTTAACCAAATGTCTGTGAAGCGTTTTCCCTTGCCTCATCTGATTTGATCCTCATAGAAGTCCTGGAGTAGGTAGGTAGGAGACTCAGTAGAATACTATTTTCTTTTCATTAGCCAGAAAATAGAGATTTAGAAAGTTTAGAAACTTGACCTGACCTAGAAGAAGTAAGAAATGGTGGACCTTGAAAATGACTTCAGGTTTTCTCACTGCACAGAATATAGTCAAACACTGCTGCAGTTAAATATTTTACCCTTTAATCCTGAGTTGATTAACGTCTAGCTTCAGTTCTTGGAAGTGAAGCTGTATAACTCATGATCTACAATAATAACCTTCTTTGCATCGGTATTTACTGCTGTGTTGCTGACAGTTACCTGAAAGAGAAGTTGGGGTGCTTCACTGGACTGGAAAAAGTTCAATTAGACTGAAAGCAGGTCTAATTAAGCAAGTTTATTTTCTCTATATTAAAGGTTGCGTTGACTCGAGCATGAGAGATACAAATAAAGCTCTTGCTGGCGCCACTCACACTCATTTGTTTTGATCTGTCATTGTCGATCGTGAATTTGGTTGACACTCTATTATAGAGAAAGGGCAAATAGTGATATTGAAATATTTCTTCTAATTAATTTCCTTTCATTGTGTATGAAACTGTGCACTAGGCCACTAGTATCTGATAAATATAGAATCATGATACAAGGAAACAGACCAGGAAATGCCTACGTACTTGCCAGGAGAAGCTTTTTGAACAAGGTGACTTCCAAACAGAAAGGTAGGAGGCAGAGAGAACAGCAAGGCAGAGACAGGAGGGATGTTCTAGGAACAGTGAGTGCCACCACACCTGATAAGTTTGAGTGCAAGGTGCCCAGAAGGGATGGGGTAGATGAATTGGAAGCTGTGGGCAAGAAGGAACACATGAATGGTTTTCAGATGAGTTTGGACTTGATTCTGAGGGTAGGGTTCTGGGGAACCTTTGAAAGACTAAGCGGAGCACGGCTGGTGTTGCTCAGTGGTTGATGTCTAGCTTCAGCTCTCAGAAGTGAAGCTGTATAAGAACACTTGCAAGTCAGAGGGGAAGGAAACCTCTTCTCTCCCTCTTCCTATAAGGCTACCAATCCTCCTGGATGAGGGCTCCACCCTTTATTAACAAACAAGATTCAAGCCTGGCTGGTGTGGCCCAGTGGTTGAGGGTGGACCCCTGCACCAAGAGGTTGCCGGTTCAATTCCCAGTCAGAGCACATGCTGGGGTTTTGGGCTACTTTCTGGGGTGGGGCGGGAGTGCTTGCAGGAGGCAGCCCATCTATATTTCCCATTCATCTATGTTTCTACCTCTCTCTCTCCTTCTCCCTTCCTCTTTTTGAAAAAAGCAATAAAAATATTTTTTTTAAAAAAATTCAACTAAATACATTTGAAAAGCTAATCGGTGTCACGAACCCAGCAGCATCCCATCTAACAACTAGGAGGGCGCTCTGAGAGGTTCTACAGAACGGAAAGCTTTTATAGGAGGAAGGGTGGAGCAACGGAGTGATTGGGAAAGAAAGGGTTATTTTTGGGTCTGGATATCTTTTCTTTAAGCAGTGTTTCCCAAACTTTTGACATATGTGTACCCCTTCTATGATTTTCGTACCGCTGAGTACCCCTCATACTCATGAGAACGTAGAATTAGGCGCAGCTAAGCACGGTGCAGTGCATATCCCCACCAAACTCCGGTGCAACGCGCGTACCCCCACCAAACTCTTCCCGTACCCCTGGGGGTACGCATACCACACGTTGGGAAACACTGCAAGGGAAGAGAGAGGGAAGGGCTTTATCAAGCAGATTGCCTCTTCTTTCTGTAGGGGATGGAGGGGACCACGTGACAGATTGATTACCTTACTATTGCTTGACCAGAAAATTCCAAACTGGTTGGTTAAGATTGCATTTCTGGGAGAGGTTGAAACTGCAGTTAGATCAGGTATTAAGTCTAGGTGTGGTGGGCTTTTAGCACCCATGAAGCCATTTTGGGGCTCTGGGTTTCTTAAAGCTTCCAAACCTGTAGAGAAATTTTGTGATTTTAACTGAGCCAAACTGACAACATGTGCTGAGGAGCAAGATCTCAAATGTTCCTGAAAATAACCGTTTTATAGCCTCTTTTATTTCAAATGAAGGAAGAGACATAAGGAAGATTACGGAAAAGAGGGAGGATGGAAAACAGGGATTGGATTACAGGGAATTCAGATTCCGTGCTCTCTGGAGGGTGGTTAGGGTTTATTTCAAAGGCATGTTAACCTCCGTGCACAGAAACAATGGACAGGGCTTGCTCAGGGCAAAGACAAACCTTTTGTCTGGGAGTGACTAGCCACCAAGACCTGCCCAGTGAGGAATTTATGACTAGATCATTCTGAGAGGATGCCTTCCTTAGAACATTTTTTCATTCACACATCTTATCTTATATATAATAAAAGGGTAATAATGCAAATTGACCCCAACAGCAGAATAACCAGAACAACCTCTCAACTAGTCACTATGAGGCGTACTGACCTCCTCTCGGTCCCTTTCACTAGCTGGCAGGCTCCCAGTTTAATATACAAATGCCTAATCACAGGGTTAATTACCTTCTGAGAGGCCCTTATCTCCAAATATAGTCATATCTGAGGTTAGGGCTTCAATATGTGAATTTTGATGGGGGTGGAGGGGAGCAGAGGGGTCAGTTTGGCCCATAGCACTGTCAAAGTCTGAAACATATCCCTGAATAGTCCAACAAAATCAAGTAACGAAGACTCTGTCCATCTATATTTTTCATTCCAGTACACCAAGGTTGCAGGTTTGATCCCCGGTCACACAAGAAGCAACTAATGAAAGCATAAAATAAATGGGAGCAACAGATCTCTGTCTTTCTTCCTCTCTCCTCCCCCACCCTCTGTAAAAATCAATCAATAAGAGAAAAGTGTAAAGGCAGGGAGTTTAGGGGAGATCTTAGGGAAGGATCTCAATAAAGTATTCACCACCTTCGCCAGGTGTGTCCCTTCAAGGTTGTGGTCTCCTCTGATGGGTGGGTGCCCAGGCAGGGTGTCATTAGTTGTCATCACAGCTGGCCCTGGCCTCGCCAGCCTGGTTTTGCGGCTTTCTCTGAGTCTGGAGCTGAAATACATCTGAGGCCTAGATGTTGTCTCTAGGGAGGAAAGGTCAGGGGGTCTGAGACATATGTCAGGGAGGAAAGGCCGCCCTGGCACCAGATTTGCCTGTTGCTAGGCACTCAGGCTTTCCACCCTGGTGACCCTCTGCATAGGGCTGTGAATTGCTTGGCCAGTTTGTTTAGCTGTCTGTCTCAGTTTCCCCATTCCAGTTGCCAAGGGATTTTCCTAGCTTCTTACTACACGGCCTCAGTCGGATAAAAAAGGGATAAAGGGTCATGTTAAAGAAAAGGAGTTTCTGCACCATTACACCACCTATTATTATAGAGTAGATTTGTTTTTTCTTTTTAAATAAATGGAATACGCAACAAACAAACATATAAATAGGATACGCAGTGTGTACTCTTCAGAATAATGCTTTTATTTATTTATTTTATTTTATTTATTTTTACTTTAAAAGTATATCTTTATTGATTTCAGGGAGGAGGGGAGAAAGGAAGAGAGAGAGAAGCATCAATGATAAGAGAGAATCATTGATTGGCTACCTCCAGAACCCCAGGATGTGCCCTTGACTGGAGTCGAACCCGGGATTCCTCAGTCTGCAGGCTGATGTTCTATCCACTGAACCAAACTGGTTAGGGCCAGAATAAAGCTTTTAGATTTATCCTTGTAGTGTGTCTAATTAGTTCCCTTCCTGTTATTGCTGGGTAGTGTAGTGTTCAAGGTCAACATTCACCGGAATAAACGTGAAGATCTCTTTGGTTTTATTAAGCAACTCATGAATCTGAGCAGCCTCCTGTCTAGTAACTAATTTGGAGTTAGATGACTTGTACAAAATGGGAGAATTTATTCAGCAGAAAGAGGATGAGGCTCAGAAGTTTAAAGAGTGGGTTATTTCAGGCAAGGGCACCTTTTCTTGGGGGAAGGCAGAGGGGTCTTACAGGCAGATCGCCATACTAGTGCTGACCAGGAAATTGTCGACTGATTGGTTTAAAGTTCCATTCCTGGAAAAGGATGAAACTTAGGCTAGTTGCTTGTTGTGGTGTGGTTATACCTTAGCAAAAGTGACTCCATTTTATCCTGTTGTTTCTTCTTTTTTAACAGTAGTTTTCCATATATGCTGCAATTTGTTTATCTATTCATCTGTTGTTGGACATTTAGATTGTATCCAGCTTTGGCTTTTAAGAACAAAGTGCTATAGACACTCATGTGCTCATCTGTGTGTGGACATACGTTTTCATTTCTCCTGGATAAATGCCTAGGAGTGGAATTGCTAGATTGTATGGCAAATATACATTTATAAAAAAAAAAACAAAACAAAAAACCTGCCAAATGGTTTTTCTGTGGGTGTTACACAGGAAGACAGCCTCACTCTGAGAAGGTATGCCAGAGGTTTGTTTTTAAAGTAAACTTATTTTCTTTTTTATTATAAGCAATGCAATACCACAGTCTCATTTTCAGGCATTACGTCATTCAAACAAGACAAGACTGCTAGCCTCACTGCTAGCCTCTCCTTCCCCTGGGTAACTGTTACTAACAGTCCCTTTGGAAGGAGCCTGCCTGAGGCCCTGGGAGAAGTCACAGGGTCTGCGCCATAGGACAGGAGGCAGAGGAAGTGCCTGAGCTGAACACCACTGGGGCAGCCTCTTTCTGTTACCCCTGGGCTTGCTGACTGTGAAAGGAGTGCTTTTCCACTTCTCATGAGTAATTATGCTTAAAGAAAGGCTGGTTGTTTAGAAGCAAATATTCTTTTCCCCTAGAACAGTGGTCGGCAAACTCATTAGTCAACAGAGCCAAGTATCCGCATTACAACGATTGAAATTTCCTGTGAGAGCCAAATTTTTTAAACTTAAACTTCTTCTAACGCCACTTTTTCAAAATAGGTTCGCCAGGTCGTGGTATTTTGTGGAAGAGCTGCACGCAACATGTGGCTCTCGAGCCGCAGTTTTCCAACCACGGCCCTAGAATATACAGTGATTGAGAAACATGGGTGGATTCTTTTTTCTGGGGCTCATTTATCTAGACTTTGTTCAAACCATAGCCCACTGGGTACAACTGGGCTGCGAGTTTGATAATGGAGAGTTAGCAAACATCAGGATTTTCCTACAACACCTGGAAGATGTGGGCAGAAGACACCATGTGTTCTGTTTTTAAAATAGTAAATTCTTCCCAATTTTATCAGTTCTGGGCATGGGACAGAGACACCTTAACTGTAATTCTTAGCACATTGAGCATTTGCCTTTTATAAAAATGAACTTTAGACTATAAATTCTTAGAGACTTGTTTTTCCACAAGGTGATGTGTATTTGGTAACTCTGTTTCATGGCTCCTAACTCTGACTTGGGGCAGAGGGTATAAGGATCTCCAAGCACTCATTCATGTGTTCATTCCATAAACACTTACATTAAACCCTCACTATATTCCAGGCACAGTACTAGGCACTGGGCATAAAACTATGAGGCGGAAAAATGCCCTTGTTGAGGGAGGAGACACAGATAATAAGCCAGCATAATAAATGGGATGCTTATACAGTGAGGTCAGTGCTATGAAGGAAGTAGAGAGGAGAGAGAGTGAGCAATATTTAAACTGAGACTGAAGGATGAGAATGAGCCTTACTGTGGAAAGAGCTGGGGCAGGGAATTGAGGGTAATGACCTTGAGGTGGGGCAGGGAATTGAGGGTAATGACCTTGATGACTTTGAGAGACTGAAGGAGCCAATGTGACAGGAGCCAGATCACAACTGTCATTTAAAGAGTTGAGATTTTGCCGAAATTGGTTTGGCTCAGCGGTAGAGCGTCGGTCTGCAGACTGAAAGGTCCCAGGTTCGATTCCAGTCAAGGGCATGTACATTGGTTGCGGGCACATCCCCAGGGGGGTGTGTGCGAGAGGCAGCTGGTTGATGTTTCTCTCTCATCGACGTTTCTAGCTCTCTATCTCTCTCCCTTCCTCTCTGTAAAAAATCAATAAAATATATTTAAAGTTGGGATTTTATTCTAAGAACATTGGAAATCCATTGGAAAGTAAGCAACAAAAAAACCCCCACATCCTCTGATTTATGGTTTTAACTTTTGGTCAATTGGTACCAGGTTATTTAAGTAAATTATGATACATTTGCAGAATGGGATGCCTTGTGGTCGTTATAAATGACCAATCAGATCTACATTGACATGGAAGGATTTATATCACATATTGTTGAATGAAAGAGGAGGTGGTTACAGATGCATTCATAGTACAATTCCATTTAAATAAAATGTATATTTAAATATACATGAGTGTGTAGATAGACAATTGCCAGGAACCAATTCCAGCATGTAATAATTACAAGAGTTTCATCAAAAGGTTGGTGAAGCTGGGGCGGCTCAAGGAGGGTGAGCCACATACGTAATTACCTGTTGGAATGGCTAGCGCACTTCCCCCAAACCTGAATAGGATTGTTTATTGCTGGACAGCTCAGAGCATCTTAAATCTTCATGTTATTGCCTTCTGTAGGCCAAACACCTAAACAGCTGTAGGCTATTCCCCAAACTGACAAGGCTTCTGTATCCTGCCCTTTGAAACCTTACCTTTTGAAGTGTATTATCTCCACCTTGCCTTGGGACAAATTGTGTTTATAAATAGCTAAGGAGGTAGTCTTCAGTTCCTTTAGCTGAAGATCTTCTGACCCTCAATGCCTTTCAAAATTATCTTTCATCTTTGGACTCCTTCTTGAATCTAGGCATTGGTTCCTTTCTCCAGATTGCTGAACCCTTTGTAAGGCTGGGAAAAGAACCCTGGCAGACAATGTATAGACAGACAGATAGGTAAATGTCTGAAGGATCTTCACCAGAATGTTAACAGTCTTTGATTGGTTTGATTTACTTTCTTTTTTGGGTGCTATTCTCTATTATTTAGCTTTTTAATTTTATATATAATATATTTTATTGATTTTTTATAGAAAGGAAGAGAGAGGGATAGAGAGTTAGAAACATTGATGAGAGAGAATCATCGATCAGCTGCCTCTTGCCCCCCCCCCCCCCCCTCTACTGGGGATATGCCTGCAACCAAGGTACATGCCCTTGACCGGAATTGAACCTGGGGCCTTTCAGTCCACAGGCCGATGCTCTATCAAAAAAAATATGGTACATCTACACAATGAAACACTATGCAGCAACCTGGATTGAACTGGAGAACATCATGCTGAGTGAAATAAGCCAGTCAATGAAAGAGAAATACCACATGACCTCACTCATTTATGGATAATAAAGAACATTATAAACTGATGAACCAAAAGATAGATATAGAGACAGTAAAGCAACAAGCAGACTGTCAAATTACAGCAAGGAAGGTAGGGAGATCTGGGGGAAATAACAGATCAACCGAAGGACTTGTATACATGCATATAAGTACAACCAATGGACACAAAACTCTGGGGAGGGAGGGTATGCATGGGAGGGGGGGCGATGTTAAAATATGTACACAGATAATAATTTAATAAAATAAATAAATAAAAAATAAAAAATAAAAAAATAAGTATAAAAATAGTGTAATAGGTACAACTCTACACATTACTTTAATAATTTAGATGGAAAGGACAATTCCTCAAAAAAAAACCCCCACAAAAAACAAAAAACAACCCCCCAAAAATGATCACAACCAGCACTGGCTAATGTTGCTCAGTGGTTAGAATGTCAGTGATTCCCAGTCAAGGGCACATACCTAAGGTGAGCATTAACAAAAAACAAAACAAAACAAAACAAAAATCCTCAAAACTAACAAACAAACAAAACCTACCACAACTCACCCAATACGAGATAATTTGAATACTCATATAATTATTAAGGAAGTTGAATTTAAGTACTCCCAAGGAAGAGATCTAGTTAGATTAGATAGTTTTACTGGAGAATTCTACAAATATAGTCAGAATAGTGGGGTTAGGACTTGAACCTATGAATTTTGGAGGAAGGGTGAGGACATAATTACAGCCCACAGCATTCCCTAAGATTGGGAGCAAGACAAAGATACTCACTTCATCTCTCTAATTCAATTAATAGTCCTGGAAGTTACAGCCAGAACAATAAGACAAGAAAAGAAATAAAACACATACAGATGCAAAGGAATAAATAAAATTGTCCCTATTTGCAGGTTATATGATTTTCTTGGTAGAAAATTCCAAGGTATCTCCAGAAAAATAAATAAATTAAAAACATCCCAGAAATAAGTGAATTCCGCAAGGTCACAGGAGACAAGATAAACATACAAAAATCAGCCGAATTTCTATGTGCCAGCAATGAACATATAGACACTGACATTAAAATCACAATACCATTATAGTTGTATTTCTTTTAAGGAAAATACTTGGGTGTAAATTAGGCATTGCACTGCTGGGCATTTATCCCGGAGAAACGAAGACTTGTGCATAAAAATCTGTATGTGAATGTTTATAGCTTTATTAATAATAGCTAAAACCGGGAAACAACCCCGATGTCCTCCAACAGGTAAATGGTTGAACAAACAGTGATTCATCCACACTGGAATGCTGCTCAGCAGTACCAGGAAAGAACTTTCGGTATTCACACGACCTGGATGAATCTCTAGAGAATTAAACCCCCAAAGATGATGTACTCATTTCTTCGTTTATCATTCTGTTCTGAGAAACATACAGAAAAGGAGGAGTTCATGGTTCCCAGGGTCACCACGAGGGATCCTTGCGGTGAGGGAGCTGTTCCACAGCTTGACTGTCATGCTGATAGCCTGGTTGTGACTTGCAGTCTAGTTTTTCAGTGGTTACCACTGGGGGAAGTTGAGGGAAGACCAAACAGGATCCCTCTGTATTGTTTCTTACAACTGCATGCAAATGTACACTTGTCTCAAAATATAAAGTTCAATTAAAAAAAAAAAAAAAAAAAAAAGGAAGAGAAAATTTGCTTGCTCTGTTCTCCAGTTGCCTTTCTTGGATTTCCCCTGACCTGTGAGGGAGGTCTTGTTCTCATTCTCTTCCTGTGGCCCAGCCACTGCGGGAACAGACCAGGAAGTGATTTGATGACTCTTCCAACGACGTCAGAGGGGCCTGCTGTTTGTCAGCCTGTGTGGGAAGCAGCACACCTATTTCCTTAGCAGATTTCCCTGATTTGAAGCGATTAAAGTTGACAAAGGGGACATTGGCGAATTACAACATGAATTCCCCTGGAGGAATGAATCCACGAGGAGAAAAGGAGAGGTTAGCGCTCTGGAACGTTTCCTAAAACTTGGGCGGGAGGACTGGGGAAGAAGCCGGTCAGCGGCCCTCAGCGGATGGGCAGCATGCTGCAGCTCACTGCCCTCTGCATCCTCTCCGGCCCGCCCCTCCCCCTGCTCTCCCCTCCCTGGAGGACACATTTGAGTGTAGGTGGATGTCCTAACATAGCCATCTTTCCATTCATTCTGGAATTACTTCTTTGTAGTCCTTGCCTCTTTTTTTCTTTTTCTATTAGCCTTTGAATTTTTAAAATCAAGGATTATATATAGTATGCATGCCTGTTTTCATAAGCAAAGGGGGAAAAGGAACTTCTGTCCTCTGAGTGCCAATATATTGTGCTAAGCATTTACCTTAGTTATTTAATTCTCTCAGGAAGAGAGGCACCATTCCCCCCATTTTCTTTTTTTTTTCTTTTAAAAAAAATATGTTTTATTGAGTTTTTACAGAGAGGGATAGAGTTAGAAACATCGGTGAGAGAGAAACATTGATCAGCTGCCTCTTGCACACCCCCTACTGAGGATGTGCCCTCAACCAAGGTACATGCCCTTGACCGGAATCGAACCTGGGACCTTTCAGTCTGTAGGCCAATGCTCTATCCACTGAGCCAAACCGTTTTTGGCTCCCCCATTTTCTAGATGAGGAGATGAAAGCTCAGGCAGGTGATGTGACTTCTGCAGATGCCAGACAGCCAGAAAGTGTCTGAGGGAGCACAGGAACTCGGGTAGATATCTGCCTTCAATGCCATATCTGTCTCTCATCTATTTACCTATCCCTCTCTCCAACCCTCCCTCTTCACCCTCCCTCCATCCCAGACAGTAAAATATCTACATTATACATGCTGAACTTTCACTTTCACATGGGTGGCATGTTAATCCTAAATTACTGTACTAAGTGCATTTTCTAGGGTGGCAAAATGGGAGTTTTAAAGCAAGTTTCTAGTTCAGATAAATGTGAGCAACCTGCCTTACAGTCTTTGATGAGGAAGAGTATCCATGGCCAAATGAAAATGTCTCTATTGGTTTGTTTATGTCACTTATACTGATGTGCTATAAGTCATAGCATCCTAGCACTGGAATAAATCCAAGTTCAAGCTCTCTAGTTTACGGATCAGGAAACTGAGTCTCGGAGTGATGATGGGCTCCACCGTGGACGACAGGATGAGCACTGCGATAATGTCTCCCGCCCAGTGCTTTTTGGGGCTAGCATGCTGCTGGAGGAGGAATGCCGGAGTCCCTTTCCATGCTCATGGCTTCTTTACCTGGAAGAAAGCCTTGCCTGGTGTAAGATCACACACTCCAAATCATCTGAGAAGTGCCGTGTAACTCCTCCAGGCCCACTTCTTCTTTCGTGAACTGAGGTAATGGTAGTGCCATCCTCCCAGCGACTGTGGTGGGGATTAAATGAAATATTACCTGTAAGCCCAAATCAGAGCCTCGTGCACAGCAAGCACTTGATAAGCCTTAGCTACGATTTTTGTTGTTGTTCATCCTCACCCGAGGATATTTTTTCTAATGATTCACTTTTTTTTAGGAATTTTTATTTATTTATTTTTTAATTAAATTATTATCTGTGTACATATCTTACCATTGCCCATGATTCACTTAAAATTTTTTTTTTAAATATTGTTATATTTTTAGAGAAAGTGGAAGGAAGGGAGGGGGGGAAAGAGAGAGAGAGAGAAACATAGATGTGAGAGAGACACATCGATTGGTTGCCTCCTGCCTGTACCCCGAATGGTGCTGGGGATTGAACCTGCAGCCCAGGCACATGCCCTTGACTGGGAATCAAACCCGGGATCCTTTGGTGCTCGGGCCGATGCTCTAACTGCTGACTCACGCTGACCAGGGTGCCTTAGCTGACCAGGTGTCTGAGAGGATGTCATAAAGAGCTGCCAGAAATTTATGGAGATGATTTATTTCTAAGACAATGCAGCCATGTGTCTACACCCTTTGTGCAGTTTCTGACACTTACTGGCTGTGTGACCTTTGGAAAATTCACATACTCTGTATGGGCTTTTTTTGTCATATAGACAATGAGGGAAATTGCCCAGCCAGTGTGGCTCAGTGGTTGAGTGTCCACCTATGAACCAATAGATCATGGTTGGATGCCTGGTCAGGGCACATGCCTGGATTGAGGGCTCCATCCCCAGTGAGGAGCGTGCAGGAGGCAGCCGATCAATGATTCTCTCTCATCATCGATCTTTCTATCTCTGTCTCCCTCTCTGAAATCAATAAAATGTATTTTAAAAAATGGGGGAAATAGTTCCTTTTTTTGCACAGAGAATGAAATAACACAACACATTGGCACTCACGAGACTCTGCTATTGAAACAGCTCCAAAGCTGCTGGTTTGCAATGTTGCCTTTGGCTGCCAGTTGGCTGCGGGGCTCAATCACCATGGAAGTGGCCATTGTTTAACCTGGAACAAAGAGTCCCTGAAACTCATTTGTCTCACCTAGACTCGGACCACTGTGCTTTAGAACATAATTAATGTGTTCTTCGCTGTTTGAATACTTCAGGAGAACCAGGTGTGGCTTCCGGGAAAGCATGGGGTTATAGAGGACCCGTCACAGCTCTGGGCTCAGAAAACCTTGGGCAGGAGTGAGCTCTCCTGGGGCAGGGTTCCCAGTCACCGTTTCTCATTCAGGGATGAGAGCAAAAAACACAGCCCTTGGAGGGCTGATGTGAGGATCAAACTAGATATAACACAGGGAAGTAATGATAGGTAATATTTATTGAGGACTGATGTGCCACACATTATTTTACTTTATTTTTTAAAATATATTTTATTGATTTTTTACAGAGAGGAAGAGAGAGGGATAGAGAGTTAGAAACATCAATGAGAGAGAGTCATTGATCAGCTGCTTCCTGCACACCCCCTACTGGGGATGTACATGCCCTTGACCGGAATCGAACCTGGGACCTTTCAGTCCACAGGCTGACACTCTATCCATTGAGCCAAACCGGTTTCGACCACACATTATTTTAAATAACTCATGTAATTGCCACAACAATCCTATGAGGTAGGTTCAATCACCATCATTGTTTGGATTGAAAACACTGGCACCGAGAATTTACACAGCCAGCTGAGGGGTGGAATCTGGATTTAAACCTTGGCATTGTGGCTCCAAAGCCCAAGCCATTAGCTGCCAAGTTTTATTGATACCTGCACACAGGGTAGGTAATAAAGAAATACTAGTTTCCCATCCTTTCACCTAAGATAGGCTTCTTCCATTGGAAGCCATTTTCTAAGTGGGAGGATTTAGTGCCCCTCACATCATAAGGAACGAATCCAGGGAGCAGCTAACTAATAGTGAGCAGAGCCCTGGCTGGGTAGCTCAGTGGGTTAGAGCATTGTCCTGATACCCAAAGGTTGTGGGTTCGATCTCCAGTCAGGGCACATACAAGAATCAGCCAATGAATGCATAGAGAAGTGGGAAACAAATCAATGTTTCTCTCTACCCCCACCCCACTTTTTTTCTCTCTCTCTAAAAAAGTAATCAATCAATACAAATAGTGAAGGGGTAAAAAGAAAAAAATAGTAAGAATAATTTATTGGATTGAATGTATAAACTGTAGGAGCACAGTAGAATTTTAATTAGTTTCATGAAATATATATCTTATGATTTTTATGGAGAAGGCATGATTATAAAAATCAAAACAGATCAACAAGTTATTGGAAAGGGAATGAACATCTGTTATGTCCCAAGCACTGTGCAGCTGGTTTTCTTTTGTGTTTAATTTTCTTCCTTTCTTTTCCTTTCTTTCTTTCTTTCTTTCTTCTTTCTTTTTTAAAATATCTTTTGTTGATTTTTTACACAGAGGAAGGGAGAAGGATAGAGAGTTACAAACATCAATGAGAGAGAATCATCAATCAGCTGCCTCTTACACACCCCCTACTGGGGATGTTCCCGCAACCAAGGTACATGCCCTTGACCGGAATCGAACTGATTCGGCTTGTTTAATTTTCATAAATTTTCCTGAGAGACAGAAACTGTGTACGGAAGAGGAACCTGTGGCTCACAGAGGCTGAGAAACTTGCCGAAGCTCACACATCCCGCAAGCGTCAGAGCCAAGGTTCGGCTGGCATGTCCCTGTCCTCAGCAGATGGCTTCTGCCATCCCCGCTCCATCCAGAAGTCACACCATGAGACTCTGCCAGGCGCTCTAAGTTGTGAAGTGCCTGGCTGTGATTTTCAGGCCTGTGCAAGGGCCGGTCCAGGAAAGCCTTGTCTTTAAGCCCCCTGTAGCTGTGGTAGGATGGGTGCAGGAGAGGTCTCATCCCCTCTGAGCCACACAGGCACCGGCCGCCTTCAGCACTGGTTCTGGACTTGGCAGGGGTCCAAGACCGAGACTTAGTTGTGATGCCCTCAGATGCACACAGGCCTGGGCTGACAGGAAGGCCCATTTGGTAGGTCCTACAGGGGTCTGTTGACATGAGCCACCAGGGAGGCTTCTGGCAAAGAGTATGGAGGCACACGAGCTTGATTTAAGCCTTTCCTTTGGGGGTGGGGTGGGGAGTGGGGGTGGAGAAAGGTTTGCCTTTTCTGCCAACCCTGAAGGGCACCAGTGTTGAGTCCTAGGGAGCAGGGGTGGGAGAAAAAAGTAAGAGAATAGTTTGACTAGAGTCTCCATGACTGGGGCCCTACGGATCAGGTGTGACAACTCCAAGGTGGGCTGAGGCACACAGAGGGCTCGGCAGCACACTGGGAGGGGAGCCGGCCCCAACAGGGACAAAGTGTCAGATGCCTAAGGAGGGTGGACAGGACTCACCCTCAGGCCCCTAGGACCCTGGAGGAGGAGGTCTTGAATTGAGTTTGAAGGCCCCACACCAGATGGTGAGGTAGATTGGATGAAATGGCTTTGATATGATTACACTGATGCTGTCTGTACTCCCAGGTTGATATTGTGAAGACAGATGGGTTAGGATGTGCTTTTAGCATGCTTCTTATCCCTAGAGCAGGGGTGGGGAGCTTTTTTTTCTGCCAAGGGCCATTTGGATATTTATAACATCATTAGAAGAGCCTTACAAAATTATCAACTTAAATATTAGCCTGCTTGGAACATGATAGGGATGCCCACTTTCACCACTCCTATTTGACATAGTGCTAGAAGTGCTAGCTATTGTGATCAGACAAGAAAAAAAAAATAAGGCATCCAGATTGGAAAGGAGGAAGTAAAACTGTCAGTATTCACAGATGATATGATACTGTACATAGAAAAACCCTAGACTCCATCAGAAAACTATTAAATTTAATAAATGAATTTGGCAACATAAAAAAAAATATTAGCCTGCTAGCCCTAGCCGGCGTGGCTCAGTGGATAGAGCGTTGACCTGTGGACTGGAGGGTTGTGATTCCGGTCAAGGGCACATGCCTGAGTTGTGGGCTCCGTCCCCAGTCGGGGGCATGCAGGAGGCAGCCGGTCAAACTCATCATTGATATTTCTATCTTTCTCCCTCTTCTTCTCTGAAATCAATGGGGATATATTAAAAAATATATATTATCCTGCTTAACAGACTGTCAATCTCAGAGGGAAGGCAAAAGTGAGTGGGAAGAGGTCAATCAAAGAACTTGTATGTGTGTATTCATCACCCATGGACACAGATACAGTAGGGTGGTGAATGCCTGGGAGGCGAGAATAGAAAAAGGAGACATATGTACTTTCAACAATGAAGATTAAAAATTAGCCTGCTGCTGAAACCGGTTTGGCTCCGTGGTGGAGCGTTGGTCTGCGGGCTGAAGGGTCCTGGGTTCGATTCCTGTCAAGGGCATGTACCTTGGGTTGTGGGCACATCCCCAGTAGGGGGTGTGCAGGAGGCAGCTGATCGGTGTTTCTCATTGATGTTTCTAACTCTCTATCCCTCTCCCTTCCTCTCTGTAAAAAATCAATAAAATATATTTTAAAAAAATTAGCCTGCTATGTTGGGTCAAACATTTAATTAAATCCCACTAATGCCTTGGTAGGGCCAGACCACATGGAGTCTTAGAGACATCATTTATGACCTCTGAATTTAATGGAGGAGACAGCGCACAGATGTTACTTGAACAGTCTCACAAATATGTTAGTCATTTAAATTGTGATGCATCTTCAAATTTTGACAAGTATGGGGTGCCCCGCAGGTGTATAATGGGGAATCTGATCCTGCGTGGGGATGAGTGAATAATAAGTAAACGTTTCCTTGAGGAAGTGATGTTTGCGTTGGTGTGTGTGTGTGTGTACCTGCCGGATGTGAATAGGGTAACTAAAGAACAAACTTTATTTGCACAAAACTTGACCGAAACCACAACACTCACGAGATGTCTCTTCTCTGATTTGCAACACAGAGTTGCATTTCCGAAAGCAGAAGTTAGTGCTCAGGGTGTGTGTCTTGCATGGTTGGTCAGCTTTGCCTCTCAGGGCATGTGAACTGGAGGGCATCCGACAACCTTTACTCTCCTTATGACTCAGTCACCCACAAGCTGAATGATTTTAAGCAGATTTTATAACTTCCATTTTTCTACATGTTGGCGAGGGCAGAGAAAGGAGTGGAGTTTCCCAGGTGATCTCTACGTCTCCTCCTGGTGCTTAAAAAAAAAAAAAAAAAAAAAAAAAAATCCAATAGTAGCTTTTAAAGAGCACCGTGATATTTCAGTTTTAGAGAACAGGCTTTTCCTTTCTATTTCAGAATTCCTCAGAAGTGTCCAACCTTTTTCATTGACTCTCAGCGTAGGCCTTAGGAGAGTAGAGTTTATTTTGCTGTCAGGTGAGGTCGCATTACTTTATTGAACACATGTTGCCATGGGTTATTGAACACCTGGCCCAGGTGCTGAGTATGGGGAGAATAGGATGTGTCATTGCCCCACCAAGTACCGCAGTCCACTGTCAATGTAGAGGACAACCATGTCACTAGGTAATTGCAACATCCTATCTAATAAGGATGGAATATGCTAATTGACTTCCCTGCCCTCAAAGATGGTGGTGCCCAGAGCCAATAAGGAAGGAATATGCTAATTGACTACCCCATCATCACAGATGGTGGCACCCACAACCAATAAGGAAGTAATATGCTAATTGACTGCCACACCCTCAAAGTTGGTGGCACCTACAGCCACAAGATGGTGGCGCCCAGTCCCCTCATCCCTGCTGGGGTGGCAGGTGCATGGCATGGCCAGGCCTGCCCCCAGGAAGGCCTGGCTGCTCCTCATGCCTGCCTCCAGAATTCCCACCCAGGGCCAGCTCGAGGGGTGACCAAATGACTGAACAAGGCTGAGGGGACCTGAGGGGGCCATAAGGGGTGACCAGGCTGGCAGGGGGTGCAGTTGTGGTTGACCAGGCCAGCAGGGGGGCAGTTTGGGGTGACCAGGCCAGTGGGGGAGAGCAATTAGGAGTGACCAGGCCAGCATGGAGGCAGTTAGGGGTGATTAGGCTGGTGGGGGGCGGGGGAGGGAGGGCAGTTAGGGGTGACCAGGCAGGCACCAGGTGAGCGATTATGAGCCAATGGTCCAGGATTGTGAGCGGGATGTCCAACTGCCAGTCTAGACCAGCAGTCGAACATCCCCTGAGGGTCCTGATTGGAGAGCGTGAAGGCTGGGCTGAGGGGACGCCCCCTCCCCATGCATGAATTCCCTGCACCAGGCCCCTAGTGTAGTGATGAGTGCATTGCAGAGACAAAGAGAATGGAGGAAGGCCACCTAATGAACGTGTAAGAGTGAAATAGGGGGTTTCACTTGGAGATAGAACAAATAGGTGGGTAAACCTTGCGGATGCTTAATAAATGGATATGGATGAACAAATTATATTGCCGTTGTTCCAACTTCAAATGTTGAGATGGCTGATTCTAAGACACCCTCCCCCCCACTTATTGTTCTTCCATGTCATAAAAGAACAAAATGTAATAACGATTGTGAATGTTACGATTACAAAGAACAAGCAGGCCGCGGAGCACATTCACCTGGGTAATGTTTACCTGCACTAGATGTTTCTTCCTAACTTTTCATTAGGTGATTGTTTCTACCATTCGCCTTTCTGCACGAGAGACCGGAAAGAACGCCCTTGGCCATTTTCATTTTATTGTGTTAAATCTTAGAGAGGAATGGCTCGTTGTCTAGAACACAGAGACAGGGAGGCACTGAAAACCTGGGGTAGAGAAATTCAATAAAAGTTTCCTGCCCAGGATGGGAGCACCAGAGGGGGTGCTGAGAGTTTGCGAAATGATTTCATCATTTCTGAGCTTCGGAGAGCGAGGTTGAAAAAGCGCAGCTTTCCCCTTTCCCTTAATTTGCTCTGAACGTTTGCTGTAGTTAAAAAAAAAAAAAAAAAAAGGATTGGAAGCCCTAAGTGCAAATCATCAACTTCAGAAGAAAAACGTTACTTTTATGCTGTCCATTAAAACATTTACCTCCTCCATATGCTCCGGCACTTGCCAGAGAAAGAGGAATTTGCCCAATGAAACTTGCGAGCACATTTCTGAGAAATTGTTTTCCATAAATCTTGCAAATTACTGCGCTCAGATATTCTAGGTTGTAGTGAGACCAACCTCTGGGGAGTGATTATCAGGGAAATAACCATGAAGAGCAATAAGATCTCGCACGGATCTAACTAGCAACACTAGGATGTGACCTTTTTGTGCAGGAGGCATTCATGTGGGCCGCCTGGGTTGCCAGGAGCTCTGTAATTAATGGGGCACCAGAGAACGGGTTCTTCTCTATGAGCTGCTAATTAGCCCTCCTGGAGACACACATCCCCAGGCTGTCATCTTCCCACTACTGCTTGCTGAGCGGGATTAGATGAACAGGCGAGGGGCGTGGCTGTCCAAATCCCAATACCACATCTGGGAAGTCCTGTCTTTTCTCCCTACGTGGTCCCACTTGAGGGTTACAGTGTTGCTGGAGTAACACAGTTTCTGCATTCCCTTTTGGGGGGAGATGCATGATTTCATTAGCAATATCACGAGTATCAAATATTTTGAATGGTTTTGGCCTCACAGACTGTTTTGCTTCCTTTTTACTTGTATGTTTGAGGCAGGTAGTGTGATATGGAGAATACTTCTGATGCAGGGGTTCGGGGGTGTGGGTAGGGGCCCAACAACACGAACACCTGTGAGCCACTGTGGGTTCTTGGCTCCATCCAGGAAAGAATTCAAACATGAGAGTCAGCATAGAGTTTAAAGTGAAAGCGAGTTTATTTGTGAGGGCCTGAGACAGAGAGTGGTTACTTCACACACTGAGCAGCCCCCTCTTAATCAGAATTTGCTTCCTTTATTGAGGTTTATTTAATAGGGGTGGGGAGATAGGCATTCAGAGACGGGGAGGAATATTCAGGATCTTTCTGGGGAAAGGGGTGGAGACTTCTCAGAAGAGCTCCATCTGCCTCTTTGTGTCCTTACATGGGCTTTCTGTTTCGGCTCAGGGCATCCCGCAGTGTGTGCCTTTGCATGCTGATGTATTACAATGAGCATATAATGGGACTAGGGGTCATCATAAGGTAGAAATTAGTGGCCATGTTGGATTGAGCTGGTTTTTGCGGGTGTTAAGCCATAAATCGGCGGGAGGTGGGGTTTGTGGGGAGTGGTCTTACCATCTTCTTGACAGTTCCTGTAGCTTTATTGAGTGCAGCTGTTTGGGCACATACCCTATCTCACCACCACCTGTAGTCAGGGGCCCTGCAAGGCTCTGCGGGTTGAGCTCTGCACAAGGATGCCAGCTGAAGGGCGAGCAGAGCCTGAAATCCAGCTCGCTGCCCAGCATGTGTCTTTGTGCATGTTAGACCCCAGCCATTCTGAACTCAGACTGACTTTCTAATTGTTCTTTTTTTTTTTAATAAGAGTACTTTTAAAAAATATTTATTTTATTGATTTTTTACAGAGAGGAAGAGAGAGGGATAGAGAATTAGAAACATCGATGAGAAAGAATCATCGATCAGCTGCCTCTTGCACAACCCCCACTGGGGATGTGCCCGCAACCAAGGTACATGCCCTTGCCTGGAATTGAACCTGGGACCTTTCGGTCCACAGGCTGACGCTCTATCCATTGAGCCAAACCGGTTTCGTCAAGACTGACTTTCTAAGCTGATAGTGTCCTGGCCTTTTATATCCTGGAAACCAGCTTTATCACTTACCAGCCAGTAGGCATGGAAGCCTTGGGTAAATATGCTGGTAGAAGCAAATCTTTTAAAACCAAAGATTAAGTTGGATACTAGGTTATTGTCTGTGATTGGTATTTGCTGGAGAAAGAGTCATTCATAAGATGTTTTACTTCTCCCGTTCACTATGAAGGTCTGGGAGTAAGTAGATGGGATTAGTTGTCCACCCTCTCTGCATTACAGTTAACCTTTGGTTAAAAACTTACAGGGCTCGAGTACTATTTGGCAAATTATGAAGCTCCAGGGCTATAAGCAATAGCATTTGGCAGTCAGGAGATGCTGACCTATCTTCCAGGAGACCACGAAGGCCTGGCTCACCTGGGTAAAGGTTGCGTGGTAACTGATGTTTAACATGGGCGGCCGCAGTTCCGCTGAGTCAGCCTTCTCCGGCCAGCACCGTGTCCTTGGCAGCGGGCGCTGGGAACGCTGTGGCTCTAGTGGCGGAGGCTCAGCCTCAGCCCTCTCCAGCGGAGGGAACGCCAGCATACTCCTGACCTTCTGAGCTTCAGCTCCCTTATCTGTAAAAGTGCCCTCTTCCCATAGTGTTAGAATTCAGTAAAATATGTCAAGCATCTAGCGTGGAGCCTGGGACAGCATTGTAGGTTCTCAATAAATGTTAGTTTTCCCCTCCTCCCTCTTAAACCTCTTCGACGATTTCTTTATTAGTTTCCTGGGACTGCCATAACAGAGTTCCAAAAATTGGGTGGATTAAAACAACATATATTAAAAAAAAGAAAAAAAGAAAAGAAAACCCAAACAAACAAAAACAACCCAGCCAGTGGCTGCCACATAGCACAGCTGCCCCTTGGGCACAGCCACATAGCTCGCTGACAATGCTAACCTCCACCAGTCTCATAGATGAAGTTTGTATGAACTTCCCTAGAGGAATTGGTTTAAATTATGTCTGACTTTAAATGAAAGTTTAAAATACAATAAAATGTTTTTATTTTATTTTATATATATATCTTTTATAATTGTGAGAGTTCCCTTCCACCAATTTTTACTAGTTTGAGAAGTCTATAAATCACTGGTCCCTTCTCTTGAAACAAAAATTAAAAAGGAGCTTATGTAAAAAACAAATAAACAAAAAACCCCCCAAAACCCCAAAACAAACCAACAACCTATATTTATCCTGACAGTTCTAGAAGCCAGAAGTTCAAACACAAGGTGCGGGCAGGGTCCTCCTCCCTCTGAAGCCTCCGGGAGGCTTCCCCTGGCTCTCCCAGCGGCTGCTAACCTCAGGTGTTCATCTCATCGCCTTCTTCCTCCTGTGTCTGGGTCTTCAGATGATGTTCCCTTTGTGTGTCTGTGTCCAAATTTCTCTCTTATAAGGACACCAGTCATACTAGATTAGGGCCCATCCTAATGATCTCATCTTAACTTGATAGCATCTGGAAAGACCACACTTCCAAATAAGGTCACGCTCCTAGGTACCAGGGCTTAGGGTATCCACTAACCTTTTTTTTTTTTTGGAGGGCACAATTCAACCCGAAACAATTTCCCATTGTCTGTTGGAAAATAATAATCAGTAATTGTCTAATAACTTTAGAGGTTCTAGAAGGCCTTTATTATCTCTGCCCAGGAAGACAGGACTGTTATATTTCTTGTTAGGGGGGAAATTCCCATTAAAACCAGGTGGTGGTTTTGTCACAGATGAGGATGCCTATTTAGATTTGGTGCAAAAATTCCCTTGTTTTGCTAAAAACCAGGAGAAGATACCTTTTTTTCTTTTTTTTTTCTTCTCCCACTTAAGATTTCATCACAATCACTTCTCCAGGTTGCAACATAGTTTTCATAATTTTTACGATTATGACCTAGCTGATATACACAGCTTATTACCTGTTTGTTGGGTCTTTACAAGCCAGTAATCAAGAATTCACTGGATGTTATATGACTACAATGCCACAGACCAGTCTTCCCAAATCCGTGTCATGCTCTTGGCCGTTGAGCATTGGGAACAGGGCTGCTGCTTCAGCACACACCCTATCTCGCTACCCTGTCCGACCTTGTAGAATCAGGCAGACCAGGGGTCACACCTCAGTTCAGGGTCTTTCCAGCTGTGTGAACTTGGCATATAAAAAAAAGTGGTAGAACAGTGTTTAAAATAAGCATGCATTTATGTTGATCTGGAAAACTTGATCTGTATCTGCAAAGATCCATACAAAAACTGTAAAGTAGGGAAAGCCCTGAGAAGTGGGAATGAAAATTAATTAGGGGCTGAGGAGGACATTCATATTTTACTACATGTACATAGTATTACGTTTATTTTAAAAAAGATTTTTATTGATTTCAGAGAGGAAGGGGAGAGAAAGGGAGACAGAATCATTGACTGGCTGCCTCCTACACGCCCCATACTGGGGATGGAGCCTGCCACCCGGGCACCTGCCCTGAGCACGGAAATGAACTGTGACCTCCTGGCTCAGAGGTCAACACTCAACCACTGAGCCATGCCGATTGGGCGTACCTTTCCTAGTTTTTAAAGAACCAGTTCAATCAACTACTTCAAAAACCAAGTCAACCAATTCAAAAAAAGCAACTGTTTTAAAAGCAGGTAATTATTTGGAAACTAAGGGAATCTGACATTTTGAAAATTGGTTGACCAATTCCTCTCCATCACTTACCAATTGGAAAAGATAATTATGGAAAAAATACAATTTGAGAAGAGTGAAAGAAAAGAGAAATCTTAGTTCTTCCTACTGTTGTCTCTGATTACATTTTTTTTGTAACCCGCCAATGGTACCTGCATATATCCGATTCTCTTTAATTGTCTTCCTTTTTAGAGAAAGAAAACACCTGAACATTTTTTTTTTTTTATTAGAGAAAATACATCCTTGCCCTGCCTGGGTTGCTCAGTTGATTGGACCATCGTCCTGGTATGCCAAGGTTGTGGGTTCAATCCCTGGTCCGAGCACAGGCAAGAAACAACCAAGGAATGCATAAATAAATGGAACAAAAAATGAACGTTTCTCTTGCTCTTTCTCTCTCTCTCTCTCAAATCAATTAAAAATATTTTTTTGGAAAAAAGTGCAAATACTTTTATTAGAACTGCCGAAGAAATATTTTCTTTTGTTGTTTCTGATGTTGTTTTTAATAGCCTTAATTTTTCAGCTGAAACTTGATTTTGTATCGTAAGCAAATGTTATTCTTACTTAAAAAATTTGCTTTTAGAGAGAGGAAGGGAGGGATAGGGAGAGAAAGAGAGAAACATTGATATGAAAAAGATAGATCTGTTGCCTCCTGCACAGGCCCTAACTGGGGATCAAACCTGAAACTTGGGTATGTGTCCTGACCAGGAATCAAACGGGAAACCTTTCGGGGTACAGAACGACACTCCAACCAACTGAGACACACTGGCCAGGGCTACTCTTACTTTTTTTTTTCTTTTTTAATATAAATTTATCCTTAGTGTACAAAGTTCTGGAAAGAATATATAACCAGTAAACATTTCACAATGATTACAAGTCTCTTGGATATAATAGCAATGATTTTTTTCAGTTACTTTTCCTACAATTCTGGCCAACACTTTCTATTTTCTCAAAGGATGCTCAGCTCAGCAGCATACATTATATGTTACCTTTAACATCTGCTTTTGAAAATTAGTGTCTACTGGTTTTAAAAATGAGGATTCTTCCATTTTACACTTCCCACCATTCTAACAAATACTTAATAAAATACTAGGAAGTTAGTGATGTACTTAGGAAATAAAATGACCTAAAAAATGAAATTTCCATATTTCATATTCTTCAGTTACCATTCTAATGTTATAATTCACTTAATTTCCAATTAGCCTATAGAAAAGATCTTTATAAGAGATCATTTCATTTTGATTTATACTTATTGAAAAGCTACTAAAAGTTTTCACAAGTAATTGGGTGTGAGATTTTTACATTTGATTAATAAATTATGCATTTATACAAATTAGTAAAATATGTTATCAGTAAATATAAGAAGTTTCATAATCAATTATTGACAGGTTACAACAGTTCAGTTAATGTTATTTGAAAAACTGACCAAAAACACACACACACACACACACACAAAAACGTGGTGTGATTCTAATAAGTGAAAACAAGAACTAAGTTCAGGCTGAGAGGTCACTGAGGATATTTCGAAACAATTTATACGTCACCAGTAAGAATACAAAGATGGTTTAAGTGACCCTATGTACTAGTAGATATGTGTTTGTACATTCATTTGTGTAATGCTTCTTGGGGCTGCCTGTCCTCATTATTCTTTAACACTATTCATCATTGTCAGCTTTGTTTCAAAAGAACTTGTTAGTCACCTAACATACATCATAGCAAGCCCCAGTGACACCCAGAGAAGTGTTAGCACATATACATAAACAGTAATCATGGCTGCAGTTCAAACATTTGACATTATGCCTTTTGTGACGTAGGTGGCATAGACATGGCTTCCCTTGGAGTTCATAGTTTTAAAAGGTGAGACCCTCATGATTCGTGTTGCTGCACTGGATGGAGGACTGACCGGTTCTTAGGCATTAGAGTCTCTCGTAACAGCAAGTACAGAATTTGGCATATAGAATCAGCTTAATAAATGCTTTTTGCAAGTGTAAGTGTCAAGGAGAGAAAAGTCTCTGGAAAGTAAACTTAATGCTGATGCCACATGCTACAATACCAACCTGAGTTTTATTTTTCTAAAGAGTAACAAAATAAAAACATCCTCTTGGGTAACTAACATGTAACTAATATAGTTAGATTTCATTTTCAAATCTTTATTTTAATACATATTTTAAAAATTGATTTCAGGGAGAAAGGGAGAGGGAGGGAGGAAGGGAGAGGGAGAGAGAATGAGAAAGAGAAACACCAATGATGAGAGAGAATCATTGATCGACTGCCTCCTGTACACCCCCGACTGGAGGTGGAGTTGCAACCCAGGCATGTGCCCCAACTGGGAACTGAGCTGTGAACTTCTTGTTCATAGGTTCACACTCAACCACTGAGCCACACCAGCCTGGCTCAAATCTTCTTAAATGATGTGGGATAGAAATACAATTTCTGTTTTCTTTTAAAAATCAGAAATTTGAAATATATTGAAACATCAAGAAATATAATTCAGGAAAATAATGAAATGTCAACATTAGGAGAGCCAATAATGCAAATCAGCTCACATATTAATAAATTAAAAGAGAAAAATAAGATGATGATCTCATCAGATGCTGAAAAGACGCTTGATAGAATTCAATATGCATTCCTGTTTTAAAAGAAACTTTGAGTGTGTTCTCCCTCCTGGGAGCATGCCTGTGTCTTTCCCACCTCCCTCTGCTTCCCCCACCGGCACCCATCCCCTCGCCGATGAGGGACCCATGAGACTTGCAACCAGGGGAGCGGCGGGCAGCGGCAGCTCCTCCCGGGCCAACCCCCGAACCTGTCTCCCAGGCCCCCCTTCTCTGACTTCTCAGTGAGCCGAGTCAGCCCGCCCATGCTCTGTGCTGTTGCTTCTCATATCTTCAGCCCTTCCTTGTTTCACTGTCCTCAGCTTTAATAAACTCTCAAAAAACAAAAACAAAGAAACTTTACATAAGCTTTGATAAAGGCAGAGACCACTGCAAATATAATAACGAGGCATTAGGAGATTCCCATTAAAGATGGAAACAGGGTAGGAGTTCCACCATCACATTGTTTGGGAACTGTGTGTGTGTGTGTGTGTGTGTGTTTTAACCACATTCAGAAGCATCTTCCAAATGAATTTTAAAAATTTCATAAAAGTGCCGAAACCGGTTTGGCTCAGTGGTAGAGCATCAGTCTGCGGACTGAAAGGTCCCAGGTTCGATTCTGCTCAAGGGCATGCACATTGGTTGCGGGCACATCCCCGGTAGGGGATGTGCAAGAGGCAGCTGGTTGATGCCTCTCATCGACGTTTCTAGCTCTCTATCCCTCTCTCCTCCTCTCTGTAAAAAATCAATAAAATATATTTTTAAAAAAATTTCATAAAAGTACTAGAAGAAAGTATAGGAGTTTTAAAAGCAATGACTATTTTTACAATAATCTTCCTCTCTTTCTCCCTCCTTCCCTCCCTCCTTCCCTTCCTTTCTCTCTGTCAATATTTTTGGTGTTGGCAGGCCGGAGAGAAGGCGGGCAGAGGAACTGCAGTGATGTAACGAGCTCCACAGGTACAAGGTCAGAGGCAGGTCTGGGTACTACACATCCTTGAATTTCTACAAACCTCTGGTGCAGGGCAATCACCCCAGGCAACCTCCTGTTAGCCAGCCAGGAGCTAAAGGGGAGGGTCTGGGACTAGGGGCAGGGGAAGTGCCTGGCATAGCGAGAGCCCTGGGGGACAGGGGGAAACGGCAGGGGTGGGGGTGGGGGGACAAAGGGAAGAAGGGGGAGAAGTGGGAAGAATACCCGTCTATCTGACTCAATGTGCTAAGCTTAATGAGAGTGGAGCTGCCGCAATGCAGCAGGAAACTGGGGGAAATGATATCTGGAGCCAGGGGATTGCAGAAGCCCCACACTTATATATAATTCCCCACAAAGAGACACTTTGAGTCATTTCTCCAGAAGACACTGTGGCTCATCAGAATCAGAGCGTTCAGAAACAAGAGAAGGAGGGTCTCTGTCTCTTCCCATTGAAAGAACCCTTTCCTCATTCTTAGCCAGCCAGAGAATATGGCTCCTTTGTACCCCCAGAGTGAAACCCTGACTTTCTTCAGGCAAGTAGCTCACTGTTTCCTACGTCGAGTTACCTGGTGCCTCTGATGTTTCTTTATAGGTTACAAGCTCCCAATAACAGGGCGAGACAAGCCATCATCTGTGTTCCTGGGAATGCTTTGTTCTATAGCACGGTGACATTAATCTCTCTCCTAACTCAGGCTTTATAGCGCCTCTGTCTCGGCATGCCCGCTCCCCTGGCATCTTGTTCCCTGTACGTACAGGATTGGGGAGTAAGCTTATTACTCTTAGCAGAACCCATTTATAACCCCACAGGGCTGGCAGGGATGTGAAATACCGTTAGAGTGATATTGAGGTATAAATCTTGCTGCCTCCATTGTCAAGTCTGCCGTCCAGGTCAATCATTTGCTATTGCTTCACTACACGTTGATGGCTTTTGGTATCGATCACAGGTCAATTAGCAGGTTTTGGCCTACCCAGCATTTTCAGTACTGTTATGTGACTTTGATTACCTTGGCTCGTAGGGGAGGAGGTGTACTGGAATCTGAAGATACAAGCTGTTTATTTAAAACTCTTATCTCACCTGTGGCGTTTTTTTTTTTTGTTTTTTTTTTTAAAGTTTGTTTTATTTCAAATAATGTCACCTTGGCTTCTAGGGCTCCAGAGTGTTGTTTTTCTTCCTTTCTTTCTTTTTTTTTTTTTTTTTTTCATTTTGATTATCAGGTGTTCTTGCTTACACCTTAAAAAAAAAGCCTGAAACCTCTGGTATTTTAAATTATACACATATTTCTAAAGCATTGGGGTCCCCTGTTTGCTCCAACAGATACCTGTTTTTATTTATTTATTTATTTTTTAAATATATTTTATTGATTCTGTACAGAGAGGAAGGGAGAGAGATAGAGAGTTAGAAACATCGATGAGAGAGAGTCATCGATCAGCTGCCTCTTGCATACCCCCCACTGGGGACATGCCCGCAACCAAGGTACATGCCCTTGACCGGAATCGAACCCGGGTCCTTCAGTCCCCAAGCCGACGCTCTATCCATTGAGCCAAACTGGTCCGGCCAGATACCTGTTTTTAGAGCTTGAGATTTCCCTTAAGGAGTCCTCGTCTTGGTCATGCTAAAGGACAATATCCTCCAGGAAATGTGAAGATCTCATTGGCCTTCAGCCGAAGGAGGGTGGGACTAAAAAGGTAAAGGAGTGGATTATTTCAGGCAAGGACGCTTTCCCTTAGGGGAACATAAGATGGTCTTATCAGGCAGACTAGAGGCTTGGTGCATGAAATTCATGCAGAGGGGGTGTGTCTCTCAGCCTAGCCTGCACCCTCTCCAATCTGGGACTCCTTGAGGGCAGTCAGACATCTTTCTCACAATCCATGACTGCTGGCTCCCAACCGCTCACCTGCCTGCCTGCCTGATTGACCCTAATTGCTTCTGCCTACCAGCCTGATCACCCCCTAACCACTCCCCTGCCAGCCTGATTGATGCCTAACTACTCCTCTGCCGGCCTGGTCACCCTTAACTGCCCTCCCCTGCTGGCCTGGTCACCCCTAACTGCACTCCCCTGCAGGGCTGGTCCCCCCACACTGCCCTTCTCTGCAGACCTGGGTCCCCCGCAACTGTCCTTCCCTGCAAGCCTGATTGCCCCCAACTACCCTCCCTTTCAGGCCTGGTCCCTCCTAACTGCTCTCCCCAGCAGGCCATCTTGCGTCCACATGGGGATGGCCATCTATGACCACATTGGGGGGAGGGGCATCTTGTGTGTTGGAGTGATGGTCAATTTGCACATTACCTCTTGATTATATAGGATAGCCCCCAAATGGAAATAACCCAAATGTCCATCAACTGATAAATGGATAAGCAAAATGTGGTATATCCATGCAGTAGAATATCATTTGGCGATAAAAAGGAATGAAGTACTGCCCTAGCCGCTTTGGCTCTGTGGATAGAGCCTTGGACTGCAGACTGAAGGGTCCTGGATTCAATTCTGGTCAACGGCACTTATCTCTATTTCTACCAATCAATGTGTTTCTCTCTCTGTCTCTTCCCCTCCTTCCACTCTCTCTAAAAATTAATGGAAAAATATCCTTGGGTGAGGATTAAAAAAACAACAACACCCTGTTTTTTCTTTTTCTTTTTCTTTTTTTTATTTTTAAATATATATTTTTTATTGATTTTGTACAGAGAGGAAGGGAGAGAGATAGAGAGTTAGAAACATCAATGAGAGAGAGTCACACAAAGAGAGTCCACAAAGTTGTTTTATTGTTAAAGAAAAGGAACGGCACCTTTGGGAGGAACCAGCGAGAACACGGCATTGGCAACGGCACTGAGGTCTGTGTGTAATCAGGAAGCCTCCTCTGAACCCCGTTTCCTTCCTGGCAGCGTCTGCTGCCCCTTGCCCCACACGGATCTCCCCAGAGCCCCGTCCGTGCTGCTTGCGTCAGAACCGTCACTCAGCACTGTCTTTGAAGTACCACTGCCTAAGTGGTTCTTGGTCTCAAACCCACCTTTCCAGCCTTGGGTCCCGCATGAAGCGTATAGAATTTAGGGACTTAAACAATTTGTAACTTGATTTATTGTCAGTCTTTTGGCTCTAGGGTAGGGGCAAGCAGACATGTAAAAACCATGAGGAATTAATTGCCTTTCAGTTTTTCAGTTACTGTCTTTTTAAATAATATATTTTATTGATTTTTTTACAGAGAGGGAGAAGGACAGAGAGTTAGAAATATCGATGAGAGAGAATCATCGATCAGCTGCCTCTTGCACACCCCCTACTGGGGATGTGCACGCAACCAAGGCACATGCCCTGGAGTGGAATCGAACCTGAGACCTTTCAGTCCACAGGCTGATGCTCTATCCACTGAGCCAAACTGGTTTTGGCTAGTTATTATCTATTCTAGATAAAAAGCAGTGCAGTGGCTGTGAGGTAATGAACTGGACCCTCTGGAAGCCAGGGACTTGTGATTTACAGGGGAAAAAAAAAATCACAAATAGAAAATGAGGTAGGAAAGCAAATATTTATTAAAATGAGAATGAGAAGGAATTGTTTGAATGAAGCATCCTGAAAGGGGATCGTCCTTATTTAGGAGGATCTGCTTCTGCTGGTCATAAAAGAGAGCTTGGATTTCATCCTGAGGCCTCCGTGTGCCTGGCATGTGTGCCCTCCAGCGGGCGCTGGGACAGGGAAGGGTTTACTGTGGTCCTAGTACAGCGGGGGCTGTAGGACCAGCCACCTCTCTGTGCTCAGCAGTGGGTAGATATGGATTAGATGTAAGTCCATACAATCATCATTTTCCTCTTTATTTTTGTGAGACAAGTAATTGAGCCTTCTGTCCAGTGTAGACCCGATGCATCTCTAGCCCAGTACCCTGTACTTGACCAATAAATATAGCCGGGCTGTTCTTTGAGTGTGAAGTTCAAGCTTTGAAACATGTGCCTTTGGGTGTTTTTCTAGCAAGGTTGGCGTGTTTAAATTGGTTTATTGTCAGTCTTTTGGCTCTAGGGTAGGAACAAGCACAAATGTAAAATCCATGAAGAATTGTCTTTCAGTTTTCCGGTTACTATATTTTCTAGATAAAAAGCAGTGCGGGTGGGCGTGGGGTAATGGACAGGCTCCCTCTGGAAGCCAGGTGCTTGACCTGAGCCCCCGTGGGGCTGCAGACTGCCCGCCATGCTCCCGGGAGCCCCCACGGTGATGGTCACACAGATCAAGGCCTGGGAGTCGGCCATTTCTAAATTTGGTTAATTCATTTTATGTTGCACTGAATTCCCTGGAAAACGACAAGGTCAAAAATGCAGAAGGGGAATTCCTCGGGGGCAGTTCCTGGGAAATAAAGCATTCCTTTGTCCTTATAAAGTCTCAACTCCAGGCCGATGATGACTCACGTTTCATTGTAATAGCAGAGCAGAACTTGAGGGCTGGTCTTATAAAAGTCGTTCGTGAGCTACATTTATTTTTGGGTTCCGTTTAAACCACAGATGTAAGCAATGAGAATCATTATGTTGAAATAACAAGAAACGGTTATGGTGTAATTTTTATCTTTAACCCAAGAAACATGGCATGAAAGGAAGCAGAGTGTGTCAGGGGTAACACGCTGCTTCGAGTCAGACTTCCTGGGTTAACTTCTGGTCTCAGTAACTTTGCGTGGTAGATGAAGGAATCCCTCTTGAAAAGGAATTACTGTTTTATTTAATGATAGAAACAATGCATAAACATTGGAGAAACATTTTTATCTAGAGAAAATGAGAGAAGAAAAAACAAAACAAAAACACAAACCCCACCAGAAAAATGTTCTGTAATTCTACTACTCAGAAATCATCTCTGTAAATCTTTAAGTTGATATTTCAGTGTATTTTCCTTTAATGTTAGCTATAGATTATAATTTCTATGTAAAAACATACAGTTTGAAAATTTAGAGGCTATGTTAAATAGTAGATTCTTTGCATTCAAGAACAGAACATTCAGAATTGTGTATGTTTTTATTTTTTAAAATATTTTAAAATTTATTTTAGAGAGAGAGGGAGGACAGGAAAGGGGTAGAGAGAGAAACATTGATGAGAGAGGAATATTGATTGGCCATCTCCTGCATGCCCCTCACTTGGGATTGAGCCTGCAACCTGGGCATGTGCCCTGACCCTGACTTGGAATTGAGCCAGTGACCTCTTGGTTCATCAACCACTGAGCCACCAGCGGGGCTGAGTTGTGTATATTTTTAGCAATCTGAAGGTCCATGAGATGTAGACACACAAGATTGCTGACAAGCTGGTTGGTAGCAGTGAGTCAACTGGGAGTGAGTCACACTGTGGCTGCCAAGTGTTTGCATCTAAACTTGGCTTTACTGTTCTCTTCAGGGGAAGAGCAACTCCTGGACAATTTGTGGTCAGTGCTGCTTAGTACCTCTCCATACACAGTCTTTCCTTCATTAGACATACTGTCATCTAGTAAGAGAACATTCCTAATTTTCTTTGTAAATAAGTGACTTAGTTTTAACCAGTGAGATGTAAACAGAAGTGCACACAGCTACTAGGAAGTGTTGTTTTTCCATTTCTCTTGGGAGAAATGTGGTTGCTATGGCTACAGCCCAGCAGCCACTTTGGACCTCGAGGTTATGTAAGTCCCACACCATTGAGGAGGCTGACTGTGAGCTGGAAGGATGCTGGTTCCTGACAATTTTGTGGAGCCACCATGCTAGTATTGGGCTGCCTATCCTCCAGATTTATTTTACATAAAAGAAGACATACTTTTCTATCTCCTTTAAGCCAACGTAATTTTTGGTTGTTGTTCCTGCAGTTAAACTTGATCCTAATGGATACAGGCTTGTTCTCTGTTATCATTTGCCTAATGTGGGAGTTGTTGACTCCCCTGTGGGAAACCAGGAAAAAGTGGTCTCACGGTGGAGGAGGGAGCAGAGTCATCCTGGTCTTGGTTTCATGTCTATTCATGTCTATTCCTGCCACGTCCCATGAACCCAACAGTGAGCACAGCTCTTAAAAACTGAATCTTGCTCTGTGCTTTTGGGTGGGTTGGGTTTGGGATGGAGCCACAAGTCCTCCATCTGGAGGGGAATCCAGGACTGGCCAGGGAGGAGTATAACCAAGAACAACCAGGAGGCAAGGGCATCGCAGAGGGTTTCCTAAGGCAGCTGTTCTTCACGTATCGTCCCCTGAGCCCCTTTCAGAGAGTCCAGGAGGCCAACGCTACTTTCATAATAATACTAACATGTTATTTACCTTCCCCCAAAACGTTGAGAACTCCCGCTCTAGGTTTTCCTTAAAGAGAGCTTATCTCAACCGCAGTGACAGCCCAGGAGTTAAGAGCAGGAGCGGGAGACAGTTGTCACATCACTGGGTGGTGAGTGTGTCTACCTAAAGACTCTCTCTGGGCCCTGTATTCTCCGGGGAAGAATCACGGTCCCTTGGGCGGAGGAAAGAGCGCCAGGTCCAGGCAGGTGGGTGTTAGGAGCTAAATGTGCTCTGTCAAGTACATATGTTGAGTTTTACCCTCCTCCCCCCCCCCCCCCCCCCCAGTTACTCAAAGTGTGACCTTATTTAGGAGATAGGTGAAATTTAAAAAAACCACACATTTTCTTTTAGGTTTTGGTTTGGCAATAATTTACTTTTAAAAAAAAAACTGAGGTATACTTGACATAGAGCATTGTTAATTTCAGGTGTGCAACTTAGTGATTCATGCTCACGGCAATAGGCCCAGCTAAGATCTATCGCCATAGTTACAATTTTGTTTGTTGTGATGAGAACTTTTAAGATCTACTCTCAGCAATTTTCAAACAAACAACAGTAATTCTAACAATAGTCATCATGCTGAACTATACATTTAAATACTCCTCATTTGAAACGTTGGTGTTGTTCATTCCCCAGAGTTTGAAAAAAGTTTCGTAAGGTAAAATGGACAGGAACTTGGGAGCTGTTTTGTGCGAGGGTCCATAGGGCCGTAAAAGGGCATCCCCTCCACCTCCCTGATGCTGTAGGTGAGGTAACCGAGCCAGACTCGCTGCCGGGTTGGGGCTGGGAGCTGCTAGCTTATCGCTTGTTAACGAGGGAGAGGGAGCCGGTTAGAAGCCCCGGGAGTCGGGTGCCTCACGCCAGTCTGGATGCTCATTCCAGGCCCCGTGATGGGGTTTGGGAAGTGTGGGCGGCAGGAGAGAAAGCAAGAACCCTGGTGCACTTCCTTCTGCCCGTCTCTGTCCCCCTCCTCCCCAGGCTAGAAAAAGCGGGCATTTCTTTCCTTCCCACCCTTTCCAGCAGGACGGTAAGCCTCTGGGCTGAGTCAGGGTCACCCAGGCTCCTGGTTTGCCCGGGACTGAGAACAGTCAGTCTGCTAGAGCGGGACCAGCCCCAGGCCAGTTGGGGAGAGGGAGGCACCCCAGGCCTGGCTCTCTGAAGCCTATGGGGCTTATTCCCCCGACGTGAGAGAACCCCGAGAGGCGAGCTGAACCCTGCTTGGGTTGTGCTGGGCTGAAGACACCGAGGAAATCTCTTTAGCTCAGAGGGTAGTTCTCAAAAGGGAAATTCCTGTTTCCCTGAGGGGCATTTGGAAAACACTGGAGCATTTCAGCATGCTCCTGGCATTTGGCGAGGTGCAGAAATGGGCATGACAACCCCCACGAGGCGTGATCGTCCCACTTCCTGCCCTGGTGGCCGCCACTCCCGGAGCCCGGGCAGTACTGCCCGAGCCTGGTTTTCGAGCTCAGTCTCGCTCAAGAGGCGCCATCCTTCTGGCCTCTTGCTTTGGGGCTCCAGGCCCCAGTGGTTCTCCAGGAAGGGGAAGGTAGGGGAGGGTAGAGTGTAGAGGAGAGAGAAACATCGACCAGCTGCCTCTTGCACGCAGAGGTAAAGCATTTTCGAGACCTTTACCTCCTTACAGAACAAAGGCCTGGGGCAGAGGGAACCTCCTGGCCCGGAGCCCCCAGGGCGTAGCCAGCTCCACCTCAGGGAGGACCTGGAGGTCGAGTCCAGAGACTTCCGTGTAACCTTTACGGAACAGTGAGTAACTGTGTACAGCTCTCAACAGAGACCAGTCCATTTGTCATCTTTATGAAATTCCAACTTAGAGAACATGTTCAGGTCTTGGAACACAAGGCTGCTCAGACAGGGCAAGTTTAGCACCAAGATTCTGAAGCTCCCAGTGGGAAAATGGCCCTGGCCCGGTAGCTCAGTTGGCTAGAATGTAGTCCCAATACACCAAGGTTGCAGGTTTGATTCCCAGTCAGGGCACATACAAGAAGCATCCAATGCATGCATAAATAAGTGGAATAACAAATCTATATTTCTCTTCCTCACCCTCTAAAATCAATAAATAACCCTTAAAAAAGAAAGAAAGAAAAGAAATGGAAAAGAATGGATGAGAATTCCCCGATGGAATGCTGTCTTCAGGAGGTGTTTCTCCCCTGCTGGGGTTGCTATATGGTATAGAAGCAGGAAACCCCCTTTAAGAAAGCCATCTCAAAAAAAAAAAAAAAAAAGAAAAAGAAAAAGAAAAAAAGAAAAAGAAAAAAGAGAAAGCCACCTCAAAAGGATTTCCAGCCCTAACCGGTTTGGCTTGGTGGATAGAGCGTCGGCCTGTGGACTGAGGGGTTCCAGGTTCGATTTTGGTCAAGGGCATGTACATTGGTTGCGAGCCCATCCCCAGTGGGAGGTGTACAGGAGGCAGCTGATCGATGTTTCTCTTTCATTGCTGTTTTAACTCTCTATCCCTCTTCCTTCTTCTCTGTAAAAAAATCAATAAAATATATTTTTTAAAAAAGGATTTCCAGTTTACACAGAGCCTCTTTCTTTGCTTATAACAAACTCATCATAACACTTATTTGATAATCTTTTTGGAATACATTTATCTATGAACACTTTAATATTTACCCAACACTTTTTGCAACCTGCTTCTAGCCTGTCTTCCTTTTCTAAAGAGTCAAGAGAGCTAAAATATATCCTGGACTTGCCTGTAACTATCGCACAATGTTTGGTGTGCCTGGGGCAGTTCGGCTTGTATCTGTTGTCATGGCATAATTATTAAAAGAGCCCCATTCATGGTCATGGTCATCACTGGGACTTGAAGTTGGTGGTGGTGATTGCCGTTTGGCCGGCCCATGAGGGAGGGCAGTCGTTCCAGGGCAGCTGTGGCAATGTCCCACGTGCTATGTGTTGAGTGACGGAGGTGGCAATGCTGTTTCTGGGAATGGCTCTGCGGTGTGGTTGGAATTTCCCAGGGTGCTTTGTTTCTGGCTGTGTAGCATCTAAACCTGTTTCCCTGCTCTTACTGGCGGATGTATAAGCTTCCTAGTATTTTATCTTATTTCATAATTCTAAGATGCGCATTTTCCCGTTTTGAAATTGGGATGCTTCTTACAATCAACGACATGTTATAGTTCAATTAGCAGTGTAATATCCTTCTTAGTGGTTTGTAAAATAATTAGTAGTCCTGTGCACAAACCCGTGCACCAGTATGTTGCTGCTGCCCTCCTGTTGCTCCCCCTGGTCTTTCCCCCTCATAGCTTGCTGCCCTGCCCTGTCCTGTAGTCCTGTAGCTCTTCGCCTGTCCACTTGTAGTTCACTGCCCCACTCTCCTGCAGATCCGTGATCCCATCGTTATGCTGTCAGTCATTACACCTCATGGCGTAAGGGATAGTTAGCATGGTGTGCCTTACAAATGGTGGCCTGTTAGCTTCAGTGAAAAACAGTAATGAGTCTGCTTGGGCTGCCATAACAAAACACCACACCCAGACTAGGTGGTTTAAACACTCCCAGTTTATCTTCTCACCGTCTGGAGGCTGGAATTCCAAGGTGAAGCTTCCAGCCAATGTAGTTCCTTGTGGGAGCTTTCTTTCTGGCTTGTGAGTTGCCATCTCACTCTGTCCTCACATGGCTTTTCCTTGATGAGTGTGCTCAGATAGAGAGAAGGGAGGAGGAAGGGAGGTAGCGAGGGAAGGAGGAGAGAGAGAGAGAGAGAGAGAGAGAAAGAGAGAGAGAACGAGCAACAAGAGAGAGAGAGAGAGAGAGAGAGAGAGAGAAAGGTTGATTAAGCCTGAGTGCTCCATGATGTCTCTTTACAAGCACACTAATCCTATTGGATCAGGGCTACTTCCCTATGACCACATTTAACTTTAATTACTTCCTTAGTGGTTTCAGCTCCAAACACAGACACATTGGGATTAAGGCTTCAACACATACATTTTTAAGTGACACAAACATTCAATTTGTAACACTACTTCAATCAAGTAAAGTAGATTATATCGTTGGTAACCAATCACCCAGAGCTATACAGAATGCAAACAAAAATGGAACTTAAAATAAGATGGCTAGATTCTTTCCCTAGTAACTGAATCCTAGTCACTTCCTCCCCGCCCCCCCTTTTAAAGTTCCACCTACCTTTCTAAAGAAAAAAAAAAAAAAAAGGTTCTGTAAACTAGGGTTTTCTAGTGGGAAATATGGGTATTTTGCAGGGTCTGACAGTTTCTTAATCCTCTGCATTACTTCCAGAGTGGGCCAACTTTTTCTCTGTCATTTACTTTCCACTCCTTTACTACACCTGAATTTCTCCCAACTCCTTACTTTTTAAACCATAAGAGAAACATATAAGATACAGTTGTACTGTTGTTCTATAGCATTGCGTGTTCTTTTAAAACTCTTTTTTCCATAATGTGGTCCATGCATTTTGCAATATGACTATCATCACCACCATTATCGTCATCAATATTGTCGCCAGAAGAATCGAAGTGTGTATGTGACTTATGGTAAGTGTCTATCATCGAGTCTTACTGTTCTTATTTCTGACATGTCTCTTGAATTTGATTCTTTCCCTTCCCACTGGCACTGTCCCGGCTGGGATCGCACAGTCTCCCACTTGGGTAACTGCATCTAGCCTTGTCCTTGCCTTTCAACCTGCTCTCCTTACAGTGATGGAGGTCTTTTAGGCCTCCTAGGAGCCGTGGGTCTTGAGAGTTGTGGCTGAGCAGAGCAGGGACATAAGTGCTTCAGATAGGTAGTATTGGACATTTTCTTTAGCCAGATATGTAATCACTTATGTAATCATTGCTTTGCTTAAGGGCTGGGAAAAATTCTTCCCTACAAAAATATGAACCCTATCCAGTTTTTTTCAGGAGGTTCTGACATAAACCAGATTGAAGGAGGGATAAAGGTGAGTGCATGTATGTGCACACATATGTGCACACACACACACATAACTATGAATTAGAAGTCATGATAGGAAATGTGGCACAATGAGCCAATCAAGGTCTAAGTATTCAATGGGGACGATGGTTCTACCTTCATCTTTATCTGGCTACGTGTGTGAGTCTTGGGACAAAGAGCTGTATTATTTAGGATAAAACTAGATCATTATAATAAATATATTCACAATAATCAGATGGCTTAAAGAAGACAAACGTTTATTTCTTTGTTAGCCACAGGTCAAGGTGAGCTCGCTCAGTGAATTCATTCAGGTAATCAGGCACCCAGTTTTCACTACTGTCTTCTAAATCCTGGGCTTCATCACCTGGGAAGTAAGTACCAGAGTCAGAATCTGGACCCAGGAGGTTGGCTCCAGAGTAAAGCTCTTGACTAGTATGTTACAAGGAGTTTCTCTAACCCTGACCCCACCACTGCAGTGGAGCCCAAGGAGGGTCAAAGACAGTTGCTGTCTATCTTTGTAGCCTGCTTGGTGCTCTCTCTAACATTTAGTGGACGTCAATGAATGTGTGATGGATGGTTTTATGTGTTATCTGAGCTGGGCTACAGGACCAGTCATTTAATGAATCACGAATGCAAGTATTGCTGTATTAATGGCATCAACAATCACTTGACTTGGGATAAAGGAGATTTGCCTCGGTTTCTATCTCTCTCACCCTCTCCCTTCCTCTCTGAAATAATAAAATAGAGTAAAAAACAAAAAAAAGCCATGGTTGTAAACAAACCTGGTACTCAGGCCCTTATCGACATTTTGTATTTCCAATTCTCTTATTGCACACTAGGTGTCACCCTCCACTCAGTGAATTTATTTCTGAGCTGAGCATTGTGGTGAGTTCCTTAGGAAAGAGAGCTATTTGGCAGAGTGTGTAAGTGAAGCATATTTTCAGTTACTTTCAAGTAGGACATTCCCTCTCTCCCCCATACACTTTGCAAGAGGCATTCATTATTTCTTTAGTAAAAAGAAATCCTTCAAAATTCATCAAAGGAAGACGGAGGACAATGGCAGTCTTTTCTCGCTCCAGCCCGTGGCACGGGGGTGCAGACAGGTGCAGAGCTGGACTAAAATACGACTTGCCTTTGAAATTATTTCCTGAACAAAGCACAGAGCTGCAAGGGATGATCCTAGAGGTACAGAGACCCTTCCCCCTCCCCATCCTCTCCGCAGCATCTCAGAAAGGACCCTTCGCGGGTGAAGGAAACATCATTGACCTCATTTCTTTTTCTTGTTGTATCCGACATTTTTCCATCATGAAATGTATGCGTGAACCTTTTCATTGGATTGCTGAGGTGACAGAAATCCAAAGAATTCACAACATGAAGGAAGTTGTTTATTTCAGGTTGTTTAGGCTGAAGCAACAAGCAGTGTTTCATGGATGACGGCCACATCCCCTTGTACTCCGGGAGGTTGGCCAACGAGTGTTTCCCTCCGAACCGAGAATGAGGGCAGCTAGGGTGGTATGGCTTTGTCTCCTTCTTCCTGACTTTCACACACTGATGCCCCTAAATTACAAAGGTTCTTTACAACATGGAAATGTCAGAGGTAATGGGTGGGGGGAGGTGTTGGTGGCTGGCGATGTGGCTCTGCATGGCTTTGGTAAACCGAGGCCCGTGACCAGGCCGGGAGTTCCAGAACCATTTTAGTTTTAAGTAATTTGAACTCTTCAGAAGAGTAATTGAAAACAACTGTCATCCCCACCTTCCCAAAACAGCAATATCCCCCAAATGACAAAAATAAAACTGACAATTTCAAGTGTAGGCCTGAGATTTCAGGTGTGAACTGACTTGCTCTGTGGAGATCTGTGGGCCAACCATGCTTGTAACCAGAAGTCACCCAACAAAGACTGGCCGCGCGTTTGGGTGATGTGCTACCATTTTGCCAGAACCTTGAGGTATGCTTTTCATGTACATATTTGTACACACACACACACACACACACACACTTGCAAAGTTTTAACAAAAAATCATGCCTTTTGAATCTTAGATTTTTATGTGCTTTGAATTTATTAGAATAAATCTCAATGTTTGCTGGCGAGACTGGGTCGCTGGTGGCTGTCTCCAAACTATTAGTCCTAAGCCCTAATTTGGTCTCATTTGGCTGATAGTAAAATGTGACCTGCTCATTTCCTGTGTATGTGTATGTGTGTGATGAGGCTTTGACACAATTCTTGGTGTTCTTGTCCAAGGTTCTTAGCAAGGTTCTGGAATAATTACTGCCATCAGGACAGAATTGGGAACTATACCTGCACATTAATATTGGGTCAGGCCAGTGCCTTAAAAGTGACACTGGGTTTGAATTACACATAAAACTTTCCTCCCCAAGTTACAACTTTCTATATATTTCTCTCAAGTAGGAGAAATAGATAAGAAAATAAATAGAATTAATTGATCAACAGATTTAGTAGAGGGACGCCTGGGAAGGCACATGGGCATTTCTTGTATATCAAGCCTAGGTGTTGGCAGAGGTGGGGCTAGATATGTAAATCCAGGCATGCCAGAGCCTACTTAAGAATGCAAATAAGGCCGGGACCGGTTTGGCTCAATGGATAGAGCGTCGGCTTGGGGACTGAAAGGTCCCGGGTTCGATTCCGGTCAAGGGCATGTACCTTGGTTGCGGGCATATCCCCAGTAGGGGGTGTGCAAGAGGCAGCTGATCTATGACTCTCTCTCCTCGATGTTTCTAACTCTCAATCTCTCTCCCTTCCTTTCTGTACAAAATCAATAAAATATATTAAAAAAAAAAAGAATGCAAATAAGTTGGTGATAACTTCTTGGTGTTGGGGGTACAAAATAAATGTGGTGGAAGGGGTCGTTGTCTTTCTGCCTCTCCAGCGGACAGAATGGCGGACCACTCAGCTCCCAGCTTAAAATCTATCTCTGTGTCTTCTTTCTTTATTTCTATTATTTCTCAATCCCTGGCTGCCTCCACTTAGAACCGGTTCATTCATCTCTCTTTCTGTGCGGGACTCGGACAAGGGAGATCCCCACCATGTCTGGCCCCTGTCGCATCAGGCCCCTGCAACAAGTATTTAGAGATCACTTACTATTTCACTACTTTTTCTGATTACAAAAGTAGTACATAAACATTGTAGGTATTTGAAAAAAACAGATAAGCACACAGAAGAATATATAGCCCAATCATAATTCTATCATCCAAAGATTCAACATTCTTGTTTTGGTGATTTATTAATATTGAGTTTATATATTTCCAGTTTTGGGTTCTATGTATCTATCATCTATGTATCTAATTTAACCTATATCTATACCCATATCTATCTATCTATCTATCTATCCATCCATCCATCCAACTTAATATATATCCATACATCTATCATCTAATTCAATCTATGCACCCATATCTCTATCTATCTATCTATCTATCTATCATCTATCCATCCATCCATCATCATTTATCTATCATTTCTCTCAACATTGTGATCATGTTGTACATATTATTTGATAAACTACTTCTCTTTCATTTTTCTTGTTATTAAATATTCTACAACATGATTTTTAATGCACAGAAGTGTTTCCTTATTCAGACAGTTTTAAAAACAATCCCCGAATGGTTGGACAGTTTTTTAGCTATCATTTCATGTACATTTATGATTAGTTCTTTAGGAAAAAAACTATCAGTGGAATTAAAAAAATATTTTTATTGATTTCAGAGAGGGAGAGGAAGAGAGAAATAGAAACATCAATAATGAGAGAGAATCATTGATTGGCCATCTCTTGTACACCCCATATTGGGGACAGAGCTTGCAACCCGGGCATGTGTCCTGACCAGGAATTGAACCCTGATTTCCTGATTCATAGTTTGATGCTCAATCACTGAGCCACACTGGTCAGGCCATAGGTGGAATTTTTAAGGTCAAGGGCATGTATATGTTTTAAGGTTCCTCCATGTTGTAAGTTGCCTTCTTTAAGTCAATTTACATTTATTCCTGCCAGCTATATACAAACATTAATGGGTCTTTATACTATTGCTTTAGAAATCTTTTTTATAGTGACTGTCAATGCTTTCCCCTGGTTTTCTTAGTGAAAAAACAAATAAACAAGCAAACGAACAAACAAACAAACAAAAAACAATCAAAAACCAAAAACCGCCGAAACCGGTTTGGCTCAGTGGTAGAGCATCGGGCTGTGGACTGAAGGGTCCCAGGTTCGATTCTGGTCAGGGGCATGTACGTTGGTTGCGGGCACATCCCCAGTAGGGAGTGTGCAAGAGGCAGCTGGTCGATGTTTCTCTCTCATCGACATTTCTAGCTCTCTATCTCTCTCTGTAAAAAATCAATAAAATATATTTAAAAAACAAACAAACAAAAAAACACCAAAAACCGAAACAAGTTTATTTAAACTCAGCCTTAAGATGGCTGCCTCTGCACATTATAAAGTATATTTTATACTAGATTAAAGCGAGAGCAAATAAACAATAAAAGGTAAGAGTATCACATCTCTGACTGTGGGCATTTATTACAACAGGAGTAGTTTAGTTTTAATTACTAGAGATAAACACTTCATAGGCTACTAATAAACGCCCTGCAGTATATCTTGAAAAAAATGCAATAAACTCTGTCAGGTGTGAGTTCACTATAGCCCTTGACTCTAAATCTCTGTGGAAGGAAGGATAAAACTGCCATTTTTCCTGGTGAGAATTATTGGGAGACTGAAAAGGAAGTGAGACTTAGCAAGGTTCTGGAATAATTATTGCCATCAGGATGAAATTGGGAACTATACCTGCATGTTAAAGTAGCGCTAATATTGGGTCAGGACAGTGCCTTAAATTTTAAAAGACAAAACAAAACATTAAATGTAGTGCTTCAGAGATAAATGAAAAAGTTAAGAATAGGTTTAGAAAAAATACCAGTTGGTACCTGGTTACCTTTGAAAATGCATTGCTGCTCAGTTAGATTAGGGTGAAGTTGCATTTGGAAGGCTTTGACATACTGTTCTTCATAAAGTTGGCAAAACTGGGGCAAAAATATGCGAGTCAGAAACTATTTAGGTTCTAGGTTATAATCTTTATTTGTGCTGACTTTAGGGATACTTTTGGGAACCAGGAAAAATTCCTTTTTGTTCATTTTGTGAAACTTTCTTACTCTTCTCTTCTTCCTAGATCTTGTTAAAATAATTAAAAATGGAAATAGCTGTTTGTTCCCCCCCCCATCTCCATAAAAGGAAGTTCTTTTGTGATGTGCTTATTTGTGTCCCAATCCCATTTTTTATTAGGATGCTTATCTTTTTCTGGTGTTTCATAAGAGCTCCTAAAATCTTGAGCAAAATTTTTTTTTTTTTCCCCTGTCATGAACATTGTGAATATTTTTCAATCTGTTTGTCAACTGCCTTTACATTCTTTGGTGCCCTTAAGAAAACATGCAAACGTTTAGAAAATATGATGTAAGTGGGAACTCAAATCAGCTTTTTCCCGTTCAAGTAAAGATCTGACTGGATGTGACACATTCTATCGACCCTCTCTCTTCTGCTCACTGAATGAGGAGCGATAGAAAGGGGAGAAGATGCTGGGCTGACCTATCTATCCCTTTCTTTCTAAGTCGTCACTTTTCAATGGCATTGGCTAATCCAGGGTTGTCACCCCGGTGGGAAATGCTATGATAGGTTTCCTTGGTGGCTATGACGCTGTTAGGTGCTTTCTGGTCGAGCTGACTTGAAGGGAAGGTGTGGCCTCTTAGGGGTCAGGTTGCCGGGCGATACTTCCTCAGTCTGGAATGTACCGCTGAGTCACTCCGGACTCCGGTACATCACGGGAACACTGGAATGCTATGCACGGGCATCGCCAAGGGTACATGTGAGCCGGAGATGAGGGCTGGTGTGACCCACAAGCACACACGCGCCTTCTGTTCACGCTCCATTGTCCCATTGGGCTCTACTTATAAACACAAGTTCAAAGGTCAGATTATTAGGAATTTGAAGATGGCCATCATAGAGTACGGAATCAAGAGTGAGGCCCTTTTGAACGGGGTGTGTGTGTGTGTGTGTATGTGTGTGTGTGTGTGTGTTTGTGTGTGTGTGTGTGTGTGTGTGTGTGTGTGACTGGTTGGAGCCATGAAGCGGGCCTTAGGGGACCCACGCTGGTGGTTGGGCCTGGGCCACGGGCTAGGGATCCAGGCAGCTGGGGAGAAGAAAGGGACTTGAACCTGGCAGCTGGTGGTGAAAAGGGCCTGAGGCCTTAATAATGAACCCACGGCACAGTCTCTCATCTCCCAAAATATATCGCCTCCTCCACGACCCAGCTCTTCCCACACACACGTGCCACCGGCCAGGACGTTTAACAGTGCACCGTGGCTCGGTTCAGACGTGTCTGAAGGGAGCGTGAAGGGTACAGGCAGCACAGAGAGCCCCGCCAGCTCCCACAGGGGAACGCTGATCCTGTACCCAGAGCCCAGCTCCGCTCCCACAGAGATGCCCTGAGAAAGAGGAGGAGTAGAAGCGTGGGAAGCACCTGCTTCCTCAATAGCCTTCCTTCCTGAAAACATCCTCATCCCTTGCAGAGCGGCAGTCTCTAGTCTGTCCCGGCTGCAACTGCGTTCCAAGGCATGGTTAGGGACCCTCCATGCGAGTTAGTAAAATGCTTGAAATGTCCAGAAAAAAGACACCAGAAAGCAGAAGGCACGGTTACCACTCTCTCCAAAGTCTGTGTTTTGTTATCCAACATTCTCTCCTGGCGACACAGATCCGCATGGCTTATTATCAGCAAGGCCGCCGGGGGCCCTTCCTGTTCCCATCACTTGCCTGCAGAGGGTCCTGGTCTCACTGAACTTTCCAAAGGAGCGTGAAACTACCCGTAAAAGTGCTAGGAAGCAAGCACTGACGCCGGGGAGACTGGAGTATTCCTCTTCCCCTACCGACCAGCGAAGAATCCAATGCCCTGATCCGTCCGCTCTCCCAGACAGAAGCCACAAATCTCTCTCTTTTGTTTTGGTCAGCATATGGGCACCGCGACAAGTTCATATTACACTCAGGCTCGGATCTCTCCGGTAACCTCGCCAAGCCTCACCAAGTTCACACAGAGGGCATGGCGAACAGCCCGGGGATGCAGGCGATTGTTTATTTATGGACTTACCTTGTTCCAGTCCAGTCTCTGCCCAGGGCCTTTCCCGAAGAGCTTCATAAAAAGTAATAGTAACGGGCATCCATCACACACGGAGCTTCTCTTTTCCCATTTCCTGCGCCTGTAATAGATCCCCACAGAGGGCGAGGAGGAGCGCCCGGGCCATTGTCAGACGATTGCATTACTTTGCTCTCTCCAAGCTCATCAAACATTCTTTGGCTGCTGCCGCATTTGTGAACAGATGACATGGGTGTCGTTTATAGGTCTTGGTACCAACCTTTGGCCGCCGTTTTCCTCGGCTTCCTCTTGCTCCCAACTTCATAGTTCTCCTGAGCACGCCTTATGGCTCAGGGAGGAGGCCGGGGGCATAACAACCCCTGCCTGCACTCAGCAGCATCGCTTAGGGAGCGTCAAAGCACTTACAGCGGACGTGGCCTCCCTTTCTCTGGAAGGAAGGCTAAGAGTGCTTGGGTTTACAATGGCACACTCACTCTGAATTCCGAGCAGGTGGACAGATACACTCATGGGAAGAGCGTGTCTCCATCCAGAGGAACATATCCAGCTCCTTCCTGCACGGGACTTGTTCAATTTCCTTCTTCCTCTCCCCCTCCTCCTCCATTTTTCTTGTTTTGCTTTGAAAATATTTTGGAAATTGATTATTTGATCCTTCAGTTGCCTTCAATGTGACAACAGAGTGATCTTCGAAGTGACTGGAGGATCTGAATTACAAACTTCCTTCCTTGGCTTTGGGCATATTTAGTATCCACATTTATTCATGGACTTCGGTATGGTCATACGTGCAGCTGCCAATGGAAAGGAGACGGGGTGGGTGGGGTGGAAGGAGGGGAAGCCACAAGGCTCATGAGTCTTCCAGGCAGCCTGGATCTCCTCCATCCTTCCCCTCCTCCCCTCAAATTGGGTGACTGACTCTCTTTGCTGCTTCCCCAATACCTGGCACATACTGGTAGCTCAATCAATACTGTTACCACTGTGTGTGTGTGTGTGTGTGTGTGTGTGACTGGCTTTATTACCTGGCATTACCAGAGTAATTATTAATCACTGTTAAACAAAGTTTAATGCAAAGACTAAAAATTAATATTTCAAATGTAGTGATTTTCTAAAATTATAATAATTGATTCAGAGCTATAATAATTTCCAACTTAATAATAAAGCTTCTTTATAGACCCCATTTTTCATTCTATTAGCTAGAACACACAGAAATTAATATCGGTGGGAGATCCCCCTGTGGGTAGCAATTTTATAAAAATAACCAGTGAGCACAAATCCGAGTGCCTGCCTCAGGCATGTGCAAATGGGCGCAATCTGAGGGAATCACAGGGGCTGGAGACCAACTGCCGAGTTCTCTTGTCTGTCCCCTCTAAAACTGTACCAGGCCAGGCTCTGCTGCTATGTTTAAGCACTCTGAATTGTGCACGATAAGGTCAGAATTGGTCCTGACCTTTCCATTGGAACAACCTATCCTTCAGACCTTAGGGCTTGATGGCCGAGATGAACTTCAAATTTTAAACTCGGAATAATCAATTTGGGGCTTATTAGAAGTTCGACTTGGATTTTCTCCTCATGGCATGAGTTGGCATGTCTCCTCAGGAACCTCCAGATATATTTGGGGTTCCTCCCATAGGAGTCTCCTGCACTCACTGAGGTTCAGCTCCTGAGAGGGTGCTGCCCACCTCTGGGTGCTGGGCACCCAGCTCTCTCGCCTCTCCTCGACGGGCCCCCGGCTGGCTCTGAGCGGATTCTGCCTAGAAGAGCCTCTCTGTCTTGGCCAACCCTCATGTTGTTCTCTTTCTGGCAAAATATATTTGTTGAACCCCTATTCTGTGCCAGATTTTGGACTAGGAATTGGGGACACTGTAGAGAGAAAGACTTGGAATTTTTGGACTCTCAAATTCTCAAGTTTTCATAGCTCTCGCTGATAAGGATCTAAAATTTATCTTCAAGATGACATTTCTTTACCTAGTATGACTTCTTATGTGCATGCAGACGAGAAAAACAAACAGGAAAATTAAAATGGACAGTTTCAGCCTGGCTAGTATGGCTCAGTGGCTGAGTGTCAATCTGGATTGTGGACAATAAGAAGGGCACGATTTGATTCCTAGTCAGGGCACATGCCCAGGTTGCAGGCTCCATCCCCATTAGGGGAAGTACCAGAGGCAGCCAACTAATGATTCTCTCATCATTGATGTTTCTCTCTCCCTTTCCCTTCCTCTCTCTGACACCGCCCCCCCCGCCGAAAAATATATTTAAAATGGACAGTTGCAAAAGAAAATTCCTGAACATTCTGAGCCTTCTTTGCCATCTGTAAAATTATGGCAATATTCAAAATACATAGAGTTATAAGTATAAGCTTTTTAGCATACTGTTTCTCTGAGTAAGATGGTGCTGCATTGCTTTGTATGCAAAGAAAAACAATTGTTGTTCCTTCCTACTTTAAACACCCTCTCCAAAGTGGATTTCATCTAATAACAGAGACAAGTAGACTAAATTTTGTTAAATCGATGATTAATTTATGTGTTCTCTTCCCAGAGAGTGAGGACTCTTTCAAACTTAAGTAGCTAGAGCCTAGCGTAGTACCTGGAACATACAAAGGATCCAATACGTGTTTGCTGGATCAGTAAGTGGAGGCAGGCAGGCTTTAGGAAGCTTAAAGATGGGACAGTCATCTTCTTGACTATGGTGCTGGACTGGAAAGAAGGGGATGAAAACAGAAACCTGAGGGTTCCCTACACATACTGTGTGCTTATTGCACCCCTACGTGTGCTAAGTACCTTACGTACATGACATGTATGAACTCACATTTAATTTCACAAGGAAAGAAGCACCGGTCTCATTTTACAAACAAGGAAACAGCTCAGTGAGTGTATGAGACATGTTTAAGCCACACAGCAGATTACCTGGCAGAGCCACCATCGGAACCCGGCAGGAAGGTCAGGTTCACTCCGAGTTTATTGCTCTTAACCATTAAGATGGACTGTACACTACCGACTGACTGTCCCAATGCTTTGGTTTATGCAGACCTGCTGGTGTGGTCATTTCTCCCCCTCCCCCCTTTTTTTCAGGATGCAGAGCCTGCAGATATTAGTGTTGGGAGGGAAGATATCAAGGCGTGAGTCTTCTTTGAGAGTCATACTGAGTTGGAGGAGAGGTATAATTCGATGAAATTTCTGATTTTGTTTACTGCTAAGATGTATTTTTGTGTGGAGGGGTAACCTATGGTAGTTGTGTTGAAACATAAATTTCTGATGAGTTGTATGAAAATGAAACTATTGTCTTATTTCAGGAGGATGGGGGTGGGGGAGGAGACAGAGAGAGATGTGTGAAAGTTTTCTTGTGCTTGTGTCTCAATCAAACGTTGGGTTTTAGAATAAGATCTCCTATTAATTTTTGGGAGTTTCTGCTTCTTCTTGGCCTGGAGCCTTATTTATTTATCAATTCATTTATTTTTAAAATATTTTTTTATTGATTTTTTGCAGAGAGGAAGGGAGAGGGAGAGAGAGTTAGAAACATCAATGAGAGAGAATCATTGATCAGCTGCCCCTTGCACACCCTACTGGTGATGTGTTGGCAACCAAGGTACACGCCCTTGACTGGAATCCAACCTGGGACCCTTTGAGTCCGTAGGCTGACGCTCTATCCACTGAGCCAAGCCTGTTAAGGCCTATCCATTTATTTAGGGGTCACAGCATGTGTTCCTGAGATTCCAGTTGGTGGAAATGTTTGCCCTTTACACACAGAGTGGCTGCAGACTGATGCTTCCCTTCAAACCTGGAGCCAGAGCTCTCTCCCCCGGAAAAGGGCCCCTCCCAGCTGGCTCAGTGCTTTTGACTTTGCTCCTCCTCATCAAGGTGAAGGGCGGTAATTAGCATACTTGGCACAGGTCTGGCTTCTTACCTCCTGAAGGAGGTGGAGGGACACTTCCTCCCTTGCCTGTTTGGGTTTGGAAGGGCACCCTGGGATGGGTGTCACCTGCTCCTTGATGTAAGGAAGGGAGGCCATGAAAAGGCATTAAGGACAGCCTTTCCCCTATTTCACCGGACCCCTGCGTCTGTCACGGGCCCTGGCAGGCTGACGGAACATTACACAAATAACTCTCCTCCTTAAGCAGCCACGAGGCAGCAGCAGGCGGCTTTCATTTAGAGTCTATCAACTGAGAATTGATAAAGTCATCACAGAACAACTGTAGTTTGACCCTGACCTGACAAAAGAGATCGAAAGTGTCTTGTGTGGAGAGAAGCGAGGGGGCTGGGAGCACCACTGGCTCAGAAAGGAGCTGCCAGCCGGCTCAGGGCTCTCCGCTCGAGTGTATTTAATAACTGAAAAGTAAATAATGAAAGGGCAGCCAATAAACAATTGTGGTTAAATAAATTATTCATTTTAACAATACTTGCAGTGTTTGCCCAGAGAAGGGAGATCTATCTGCCTGTATGTTTTCTGGCCATCATCTCTGGTCCAGCCTGAGGCTGCCGGAATGCGGTGTTGTTCACATGCAGGACAGCAGAGGGCGCGTGTGTCACACCGGAGAGCCGGCCCAGCGCCTTTCTGCGTTCAGGAAGCAGGAAAACATAAGAGACAGGAAAGCGTTGGGAGGAGGTGCAGAGCAAGATAGAAACCGAGTGGATAGGCACGGCAATGAAAAAGGTTATTTCCACAGGTAGATCAAATTCAACCCTGTACCGAAGCAAGGCACGAGAAAACAAATAGAAAAACAGCTGTTCCATATTCCTTGGTGAAAAGAACTTATTTGAAAACCTGGAGGATGACAGATTTGGAGCAGTCAGGGCAAGGGCAAGGAGAGATTTGTAAAATCCAACAGAGTTACTTCTGTCTTCAAAATCGACTCTGATTTCCAGCAAATACTCTCAGGAGTCCGGCGGTGGGTTCTCTGGAGCTTCACTACCAGCGAGCAATCAAAAAAAAACAAAAAACGGCCGTCTGCTGCTTTTGTTCCACAGCCCGCCCGGCACTGAACACGCCCGGCATGGCGATGCAGCCCCAGCATCAGCCACGCTCTGTGCTCATTTTCTGTTCTCAAGGCAGCCGTATCATATTCATGGAACGGTGTGTCACATGGGACAAGGCTGTTGTGGAGAAAGGCCACTGTGCTCCCTGGGATATTTACTGTACACTGGGAGCCCAGGTGTGATGGGCCCTCTGCAGTAATGCAGATGCTAAAGCAATTGGTATTTATTTATAATAACACACGAGGGGGCCCCAGGGAAGAGTCGCCTTATTTGCAATCAATCCCAGCTCCAGGCTGCTGTTGCCACACAATCGGGGCGCTGCTTTAAGTGACAAATTGGCTTCTCTTCTTATTCCGACTGTCATTTCTCTTCAAGGGGGGATCCAACATCTCCATTACAAGGCCTTGGAGCTCGATACCACACACACAGACACACTCCCCGGGAATGCGCTCAGGAAAGAAGCCTCTGTCTCCCCTATGCCTATGCACAAACCCCATTTCTGCCCTTGCCCCTGCCCCTGCCCCTGCCCCTGCCCCTGCCGGCGCTAAGACGCTGACCGGAGCAGGCGGAGTGGAAGAGGGCGCGGGGCTTGTGGTGAGGCAGACGGTGAGGCAGACAGCGAGGCATCTGGTGACGGCGGTCTTTATTGACGGACAGCGGTATTCTTAGACTGATTTCAGCTAGCAGCCCATTGGGAAAAGGGATGTCTCAATCCACAAAACTAAGCAAGCTGGAATATTTAAAAGCAGACTTATCTTGTTTGTTTGTTTAAATTGTAGACAATGTCTTCTCTCAGCTTGTGGCAGAGACACTTTTAAGGTGGCCCCCACCCCCCCAATAATCTTTCTCCTGGTGTTCACACCCTTAAGGCTCTTTTCCCCTGAGGGTAGGCAGGACCTGCGACTTGCTTCTAACCAACAGGATATGGCAACAAAGTGACAGGATGGGCGAGATTACATCTATGTGATCACATGATCCTGTTACAACACACAAGATGGCAGCTCCCGTGTTGCTGGAGAGAGTCTTGCTCTCTCCCTTGCTGGCTTTGAAGAAGCCAGAGGACTTGCAGGGGAACCCCACATGGCAGGGAGATATAGATGACCTGCTAAAGCTGAGGGCTGCCTCCTGCTTCCAGAAAAAAAAGTAAAGCCATGGTCCTGCAACAACAAGGAGCTGCATTCTGCCAACCAGTGGGTGAGAGTGAAAGCGGACCCTTCCCGTTGCTCTCAGATGAGACCACAACCCCAGTCAACACCTTGATTGTAGCCTGTGAGACCTTACTCATACTAAGATAAAATAAAGCTACATAGTGATGCCATTTTCCACTTATCAGGTTGTCTGGACTCAGATCTTTGACAGTACCCGCTCTTGTCAAGGCTGGCAGGGAGACAAGGTCCTCATATATTGCTGGTGTCCACTATCATATCGCCTATGGGGGCGGAGGGGTTAGCTTGCCAATACTTCTCTAAATTGCAAACACATACATCTTTTCATTAAAAAACAAAAACAAAAAACACTATTGGGAATTTACCATACAGAGATATGAGCATATATATACAATGATACATGTTCAAAGTTATTGACTGTATTTTTTTCTTTTTTTAAAATATATTTTATTGATTTTGTACAGAGAGGAAGGGAGAGAGATAGAGAGTTAGAAACATCGATGAGAGAGAGTCATCGATCAGCTGCCTCTTGCTCACCCTCTACTGGGGATATGCCTGCAACCAAGGTACATGCCTTTGACCGGAATTGAACCCGGGACCCTCCAGTCCCCAAGCCGACGCTCTATCCATTGAGCCAAACCGGTCTCGGCTTGACTGTATTTTTTTCAGTGCCTAAAGATTGGAAATAATCCAATGGTTCATCAATATGGAACTGGTTAAGTCAATTACTAGTAATTTGCATCAATACAACAGAGTGTTGAGCAATACTGTACTGTAGTATAAACAAAGAGGGAGCCTCTATGGGTTGGAATGAGAAGACTGACAAGTTTCCCCTGTCTGGTTTGGCTCAGTGGCTAGAGTGTCGGCCTGTGGACTCAGGGGTCATGGGTTTGATTCCAGTCAGGTACCTCAGTTGCAGGCACAGTCCCTGGTCCTGGTCTGGGTGTGTTTGGGAGGCAACCAATTGATGTGTATCTCTTACATTGATATTTCTCTCTGACTGTCTCTCCCCCTCCCCCCTCCCTTTTATTCTCTCTAAAAATAATCAATGGGAACAATATCATTGAGGATTAACAACAACAACAAAAAAGTTTGATAAGTCCTTGGCTAAATGAAATGGTTAAATGGAGTGGGTGGAGTGCGTTACCTCTGCTGAATAACAGGGAGGAAAGAAATGTCTTCATATGTGCTTAGATTTGCATAAAGTCACTCTGAAGGATATCTTTATAAATCTGACAAAGCGGTTGCCTTTTTAGAGAGCTGATTGGGGCCGGAGGGGGAACAAAGATGTTTCCACGTTGCCTCTGAAGATTGTTTGATTTTGAAACCTGTAAATGGTTTATCTATTCAAAAACATGGAGATTCTGAGCATTTCCATGCTTTTCCGTCTTGCCTGTCTGGGGAGTGTAGACCTACGTATCATTTACGTAGCGTGTGTGCCGCCTCTTGCCTGAGGCAGGAGGGGACCGCTCACTGTCACAGCAGAGAACGTGCCTGGAATCTGGGGTCAGTCAAACCTGGCTTCCAATTTTGGCTCCGTCATCTCCTAGCTGCAGACCGAGGGCCAGGGGCTTCACCTCTCGGAGCTCTGCTCCTTCACTTGGAAAATGAGGGTGCACCTCATGTGATACGTGTGAAGAATAAAACAGATGCTAGTATCATGCTCAGCACAGTGGGTGGAAGTTACTCAATACTCCTTAAGCCAGGGATTGGGGAACCTTTTTTTCTGCCCAGGGCCATTTGGATATGTATAGCATCATTTGTGGGCCATACGGAATTATCAACTTAAAAATCAGCCTGCTATTTTTGGTCAAACATTTAAGTAACTCACCCCTCATGCCTTGGCAGGGCCAGGCCAAATGATTTCTCGGGCCCTGTCGAGCCCCACCCCTGCCTTAAAAGATAGCTAAGAGTAAGCCATAAGCTCTAGATGCCAGGGGCTGTTTGCTTGGTTATTTTATTGGGACTTTCCTCTGTTATTTTCTCCCACCAATTCCGTCTGGTGGGAACGCCAGTGTTGTTCATGAACGTCACATGATGTGGATGGTGACCCAGTTGTTTCTTGAGTGAGGGAAGGGAGACAAGTATTCTGGCACTTAATTCATAACTGAAAAGGATAAGGCCTCACCTGGTGCTGGAACATGAGGGCAGACATTGCTGCCTCTTGTCCCCCTGGAGGCATGACCTCCCGTGGTTTCCAGCGTTAGTCAGGAGCAGCAGGACAGTGACCTGTGACTGGGGCTCCTGGGTGGGCTGGGCCTCCCACAGGACTGAGATGGGCCTCAGGTGCATTTCCCCATTTTACAGACACTTCTCTTCATGCTGATGCTGGCGCCGGCATCATTAGTTCCACAAAGGACTATGAGCGCCTACCGTGTGTTTGACAAACACATCAGGAGAAACAAAGGCAAATTGGATCTGGTGTGTGTGTGTGTGTGTGTGTGTGTGTGTGTGTGTTTAATCCCCACCTCAGGATATGTTTTTTGTTGATTTTAGAAGAAGAGAGAAAGAGAGAGACAAAGAAACATCAATCAGTTGCCCCCTGTGTGCACCCTGACCAGGGACTGAACCTGCCACCTTTTGGTGTATGGAATGATGCTCCAAGCAACTGAACCACCAGCCAGGCTGATCTGTTTTTATTTTTTTAAAAAAATTTTTAAATTGATTTTTAGAGAGGAAAGGAGAGGTAGAAACATCAACATTGAGAGAGAATCACTGATCGGCTGCCTCCTGCACACCCCACACTGGGGCTTGCGGCCACAGCCTGGGCATGTGTGCTGACCGGGAATGGAACCATGACCTCCTGGTTCATAGGTGGACGACCAACAACAGAGCCACACCCACCAGGTAGCTTGCAGCTAAAACCAGCCCTGAGGACAGCCATCCTTTGTTTACTGTGCAAGTTATGTGGATTTCCCCATCTCCTTCCATCTTGTAGCCCCTTTTATGTCAACATTTTAGCTGTAGCCCAGGCAGTCCTATTTTCCGGCTCACCCTCATGGAACACATTTAAGACCATAAACCTGAAGGTCAAAGGCACAGATACCAGACAAGGGACTTTAGGTTACACGTGGATGCGTTTGGCTGAATCCTACACAAGAGAAGGCAACATTATAGCAGCCACAGCCGAGAACAGGGAGGGTGCAGGCAGCTGATTTATTCGCATTCACCCCTCTGTGGACGGGTCCTCAGGGAGTCACCGGACTGGGGAGCTGTGGCTCGGATGCTGAGCCCGTGACCTCTCACCCTCCTTCCATCATTTATGACCTTTTGCAAAGATGACGCCTAACGGGCCCTCTGCTTCTTCCTGTTTGTCCGATGGAGACTGTAGTGATGTCAGAGAGAGGATGGTGTAAAAATAATTCAGAGTCTTTAAATTAGAGGAGTTCATCTAATACTAAAAATACTGCTGACGGCTTTGATGTCAGCATACCGAGAACTCGCTGGCCTCCCCCAGCGCCGGGGAGAACTCTGCTTTCCTTCTGGAGACAGCTGGCCCGGGCTCCGTGCAGTGGGTGAAAACGGAAAGTGGAGCGAATCAGACCTGCCCCATGTTGCGTGATTAACTCCTAAGCCTGCCTGCAAGCTGGCCTTTCCTCCTTCCTTCCTTCCTTTAAAAAAAAAATACACACACACACACACACACATATATATATACATACATACATATATATATATACATACATACATATATATATATATATAATTGATTTTTTTACAGAGAGGAAGGGAGAGAAATAGACAGTTAGAAACATCGATGAGAGAGAGCCATTGATCAGCTGCTTCTTGCACGCCCCCTTCTGGGGATGTGCCCGCAACCAAGGTACATGCCCTTGACTGGAATCCAACCTGGGACCCTTCAGTCCCCAGGCCAACGCTCTATCCACTGAGCCAAACCTGTTTTGGCTCCTCCTTCCGTTCTTACTTGGGGGCAAACAGTAGCCGTATGTCCAGCAAATCATGGGCCCGAAACATTGGCTGCTCCCTCCATGTCCTCCTCGGGAGTGTCCGGTGCGAGGGACGGAGGTGTTGGTTCCCCCGCAGCCACCGACTCGCAGGGGTTGCGGTTCAGTGACCCGCACACTTCAGAGGCCCCTCTGCGGCCCTCCCTCCGTGGCCGTGCGGGTGGCCGACAGCAGCACCTCACTCCCGAGCCTCACTCTGCTGCTCGTTTTGAACAGCGTTTGGAGTGCCCATGGGAAGCGGAGCAGAGGGCCCCCCCCCCCCCCCCCCCCGAGCTGCAGGCTGGGACCGTGGCCATGCTCGGGTGGCCACTGCGCTAGAGATGCTGCTCGTTCCTAGGCATCTCTTGGAAAACATCCTGCCTCACCTCCACCGCCGACCCACAAAGGGCAGAGCCCTCCGCGAGATCCCCGGCTCGCACCGAGGTTGTCTGAGTCATTTCCTGCAATGTTTATCCGGGCTGCGCTGTGTACCTCGCCAGCCAGAACAAAGCGGCGCTGCTATGGAAACTGCAGACACCAGGCAATCCTGCCCTGCACTTGGCAGCCAGGCCTGGGGAGAGATAATGGCTTTTGTTGTTATCTATTGGGCGCGGATGCTCAGTCCGTGGTACCCTCAGGCCCTAACCGGGGACGTGCTGACTGCACCGTCAGCGCTCTCTGTAAACGTCCCCCGCTCCGCTCCGCAGCGCCCGCGGTAACCGGCTCAGCCAGGCCGGCTCATTATCCCCACGACTCTCCAAATAGCTTGCTGACCTCCGTAACTCCCCGAGCCCGACTGGTTGGCAAACATGACACCCTGTTTTCCTTCATTTCTTCCAAGACATCGCCGAATGCATTCTCCTGGAGAGGCTTGTGAGTCAGGAGCCGGCCGATGGGGCAGGAGCCTCGGTGGCCCTCATCCAGGGGGAGCAGCCCGCTCCCCCCCTCACCTTGCCCCCCCCCCCCCCCAATGCATACAGGTCACAGCCTCTAAATGCACCTTGGATAGGAAATGGCAAAGATGATTAAAACTTCTCTGTTGACTGCAACATTTAATAAGAAGTCAGCTTACCGTCTCTGCCATCAGCCTCGATGATGCTGGGGAAATGGGGTTCAGAGACTGCATGATTGGGTGCAGGCGCCCTTGACCCCTGGGTGGTGGCCAGGTGAAGTCAGACGTGGCCTGGCAGGAGTCGGTGTGGACAAACACAGCTGTGTTGAGAAAGTGCCGATGTCTTGGCCTATTTTTCCAATAATTGTGCTTTGAAAAGAGCTTTCTGCTTTGAAACGCGGCCTCCCTTGTTCTTGGCGCTTACATGTGCAGCAGGAGAAGTTATTTCGTCTCTGTTTCTGAGGGTCTCAGGGACTGGCTTTCTTAGACTCTTAAAGCAACCGGTTCCCTTTCTCTACCCCTTCCCCACCCCACCCCACCCCATGCTGGGCAACACCCATTTTCTCTGCCTTCAAAGGGCTCCCTTTTGGAAGAGATTATCGTGGGAAAATCTTCTGACCTATTTGCTTGCAAATGCTCTTCTTTGGTAAGAAATATTTGATATTCGTAAAGCTCTTGCCCCATGAAGTGAGATGATTTTCAAATTCTATTTGATCCTCTAAAAGCTAGCTAGCCTTGTTCTCAGAAAAACTGTAGCACAGGCACACACACAAAGCAGTTCAAATTCTTTTCTTTAAATCTATTTTTATGATTGATTTCAGAGAGGGAGGGAGAGAGAGAGAAGGAGAGAGAGAGAGAGAGAGAGAGAGAGATGGAAACACCAATGATGAGGAAGAATAATTGATCTGCTGCCTCCTGCACACCCTTACACTGGGGGCTGCACCTGAAACCCCAGGCATGTGCCCTGACTGGGAATCAAACTTGACCTCCTGGTTCATAGGTTGATGCTCAACCACTGAGCCGCACCAGCCAAGGCAGATCAGATTCTTGACAGTTACTTCGCACTGTAGACTGCTGCTCACAGGAATGTTTAGAAGAGGGAGGTGGGCCATTGTGAGCCCCTCCTTTTCCAGGAGAGAATGGAGCAGGCAGTCCCCAGCTAAGCATTTGGTGGAGGCTTTACCTATCGCCATTTTAAAGCTGGAAGCCGGCCGTGGTGTGTTAAGGGAGCCATAGCCAACACGGTCCCCTGCCGAGTGTGGGGTGTTCACCCCGCGGGTCGCCTGCTCCAGCATCATGAGAGAGTGTCGTACCGATGACCGCCTGCCTGGGAAAAGGTCTAAACTCAAAATCCGGAGTGCGGTTTCTGCTGACTGTGTGTTGCTTTCACACCATTATGAAGTCGAGAAATCACAAGTCGAGCCATCCTGAGTCAGGGACTGTCTGTATTTAAGTGACGTCTCAGTGGGTTGGATCCCAGCTGGCCATAGGGACACGCTTCGAATGTGGGGTGAGGACGTGGTGGTGACGGTATGTATTGCCCTGCGTGGTTATGTAAGATGTTAGCCTCTCTGTGAAGGAGGCAGCCTTGTCCCTTCTGGGCAGGAGCCCACTCAATCCTACAGGTTGGAAGAGGGGATACACAACGGATATGTGATACACACACACACACACACACACACACCACAGGCAGCTAGAGTAGGCAACTCAGTTTTTTTAAAAATGTCCTTATTTATTAAGGTGTTACATATGTGTCCTTATTGCCCCATTCCCTCCCCTTCCGCCTCACCCTCCCATCCCCCCACTCATGCCCTCACTCAGTTTTGCTTGGCGTACAAAGGGTTTGTTTTTAATTCAAAGTAGTTGCCAAATTACAAAACTTTGCAGATTTTATATAGAAACCCATATTTCTATCTTCTTTCAAGCAACCAGAGGATCTGGCAACAGTGGCCTGCAGTCTGCAGGGTAACAGCTGGGCGGCTGCTGGAAGCCTCCTCCTTCAGACACGGCGTGCCCACTCCGTCTGCCGTGGTTTTGTTCCCAGCCTGTAGCACTCATTGGCATCACCCAGCCTGCGTCACGTGTTGGCACGTGTGACCACTGTGGACATGTGTCCTTGTGACTCCTGATCTGAGACTATCTTGCTAACCTTGGAGTATCAAGGTCATCACCGACTAGTCTGCTAAAGTTTCACTTGTTTCCTTGGGCATGATTTGAGACGAGTAACTCAGATTTTGGCAGAAGGAAAGGCAGGAGGTAGATTTTGAGGGTAGGGTTTCTTGCAGGGTAGATAAAGGGTTTTAGTGTGAGGTGTGTTTCTGTGGGTAGAATGCCAGGGTTTTAGTGTGAGGTGTGTTTCTGTGGGTAGAATGCTCAGCTGGGCCAACACAAAAGCCCTGGGCTGTGCGGGGCTCCCCACCATAAGGGTTCACTCTGCTTTCAGCACACACTCTGTTTCAGGGAGGGTGGGCAGTCCTCTGTCTTGTAGTGAAGCTATCTGAAACACACAGCCTCCAAAAATGCCACAGCAGGAGAAGAGAGGGAGGGGAGACTCTTGTGCAGGGAGTTTATGACCGGACCTGGGACGTCGCTTACAATCCCATCCCATTGTCAGAACCCAACCAAATGCCCTAACATTCACCGCAAGGTAGCCTGTGTGCCCAGGAAGAGGAGGGTGAGACAAGTTCCTTGGCCGGTGGGGCTCAGTGGTTGAGCATCGTCCCATGAACCAGGATGTCATGGTTAGATTCCCAGTCCCGACACATGCCTGGTTTTGGACTCAATCCCCAGTAGGGGGTGTGTAGGAGGCAGCTGATCAATGATTCTCTGTCATTGATGTTTCTATCTCTCTCTCCCTCTCCTTTCTCTGAAATGAGATAAATTGGTGAACTCATAGCATCATCTGTGCAGTAGAGTTTAAAATAAAGGTATGGTTTTAACCCCCCCCCCCCGCCCACTATTTTACTTATTGATTTGAGAGAGAGAAAGAGAGAGAGAGAAATATCCATTTAGTGTTCCACTTATTCAAGCATTTATTGGCTGATTCTTATCTGTGCCCTAATGGGAGATCAAACTTGAAACCTTGGCATATCCGGACAATGCTCAAACCAACATAACCACATGGGCAGTGCCAAAAGGTGTGCTTTTGATAGATCTGAAGACCAGAGAACTGGGTGAGGATTAGGGTGTGCCCCTGGTTGGGGACGAAGTTCCTATCTGGGTCCTTCCCCCTAGAGGAAGGGAAACAGCACCTTAAGCACAAGAGCACCGGGCTCTCTTCCCGTGTGTAATTCCCTTTAATTCCCCAACCTTCTAGGGAAATCTGCTCCGCCTCCCCATGTGGCCTTTGGTTGAGGGATGCGGAGATTAAAGAGACAGTGCAATGAAAGAAAGTGCTGCCTGCCCGCCCCTCCCTGCTGGCTCCCATAGAGAAGCAGCGGCATCGACCTGCAGTCCGTGTCCAGGAGTCCCAGGCAGTGACCAGCCACAAAGAGTGGTGACCTGCCCCACAACGGGGAGCCCTTCCCAGTACAGAGCTCAGGAAGGAGGTAGCTGAAGTCTCCTTTTGCGAATTTCTACCAGAGAAAGCTGACCTTGGGAAGGGGATGCTAACTGCTTGGGCTGTGCTTTGCCATAAAAATAGCTCACAGCCCAGGTCTTATTTGTATCCTTTACCATCGATCAGCACTATTGATCCAGCACCTACACAGCCAGGCACCAGCTGGCTGAGCACTTTGCAACCTCATCTCATTAATCTCCTGGACAACCTGATGAGTTGCATGGAATTCTCCCCAATGTACAGACGAGGAAATGGAGGCTAAGAGAAGTCATTGAACTCAAGGTCACAGAGCTGGTGAGTGGCAGAGCCTATAATCAAACCCAGGTGTGTTTGATTCTGAAGCCATTTCATTATTGCTCAGCTAGCAATGGGTCAACTTCATTCTAATCATTTATGAAGGACACCAGCTGTTTTCTTCAGTGGTTAACCTGCCTCAGGGGGTCCTCAGTAAAGGGGCCTCTGTGCAGGACGTGTTGAAATCTCATATTATATTCCAGGATTTAGGGCAGGCCTGGGATTGCAATTAGAGAGAAGTCCTACTTTGTGAAGTATTCTAGAGCCGAGTGGCCTAAAAGTCTGGGAGAGCTTAGATAGGAACAGATTTCAAGGCTGTTCATGAATTTACATTACTCCTGGGTAGTACAGATAGTGTCCTGGAGATTCTGACCTGAAATAGATAAAAGAAAAAGAGGGAGGAAGAAAGGAGGAAGGATAGGAGGGAGGAAAGAAAGGTAAAATACAATATACTAGTATAATACATGCACATATAAATTACATAGATAACACGGGTCAGTTAATATTTAAGCTTATTGCCGAAACCGGTTTGGCTCAGTGGATAGAGCATCGGCCTGCGGACTGAAAGGTCCCAGGATCGATTCTGGTCAAGGGCATGTACCTTGATTGCAGGCACACCCCCAGTGGGGGGTGTACAGGAGGCAGCTGATCGATGTTTCTCTCTCATCAATGTTTCTAGCTCTCTATCCCTCTCGCTTCCTCTCTGTAAAAAAATCAATAAAATACATTTAAAAAATATTTAAGCTTATTTGCCTACTAGAGGCCTGGTGCACGAATTCATACTTCAGTGGGGTCTCTTGGCCTGGCCTGTGGGATCAGTTCAAAACCTGCTCTCTGACATCCCCTGAGGGGTCTCGGATTGGGAGAGGTTGCAGGCCAGGATTGCAAGAAGGTGCAGGCCAGGCCAAGGGACCCTACCAGTGCATGATCAGGGCTGTAGAGGGATGCAGGAAGGACCATGGGAGGACTCCAGGGCATGTCCGGCCCATTTCACTCAGTCCCGATTTGCTGGACCCCAGCAGGAAGATAACCTACAGGTTGGAGCATCTCCCCTCTGGTGGTCAGTGCACGTCATAGTGACTGGTCAACTGGTCAACTGTCTACCCCCTGGTGGTCAGTGCACATCATAGTGAGCAGTTGAGCGGCCTTAGCATATCATTAGGATATTATGCTTTCATTGGTTGAATGGCCGACTGGATGATTGGACACAGCATATCAGATTTTTATTATATAAGATATGTCTGGCTGTGTGTTTGTATGTGTGTGTGTGTGTGTGTGTGTGTGTGTGTAGAGGGTGTCCTCCCAAAATGTATTCACACTTTAATAGCTGATAGCTTAAATTTTTCTTCAGTTAATCTTTACCAGAGGATACTTTCCCCCACTGCTTTTCAGAGAGTGGAAAGGTGTGTGGAGGGGAGAGGAACATCAATGTGAGAGAGATACATTGACTTGTTGCCTCCTGCACGTGCCTTGACTGGCATGGCACCTGCGACCCTTCAGCAACTTCTGAGCCACACCTGCCAGGGCTGATAGCTCAGTTTTGAAAATGAAATATATTTTAATAAGCATTGCCTTATAATTATTCAAAGTGTATGTATACATTTTTTGGGGACTATAAAAATACACACACACACATACATGCATACACTCATATATAAATTGTATTTCTTTTTACAAATATGATAGTCAACTCTATTTCTGTAGTAGGCTTTTGAGTGCTATTCCAAGTATGCAGGTGGGAGCTGAGATCAAGGTTGACAATCAGCCCAATCCGGTTTGGCTCAGTGGATAGAGCATTGGCCCGCTGACTGAAAGGTCTTGGGTTCGATTCCGGACGAGAGCATGTACATTGGTTGCGGGCACATCACCGATAAGGGGTGTGCAGGCGGCAGCTGGTCGATGTTTCTCTCTCATCGATGTTTCTAACTCTCTACCCCTCTTCCTTCCTCTTTGTAAAAAATCAATGAAATATATTAAAAAAAAAAAAAAAAAAGATTGACAATCAGTTAGACCAACCAGGCTCAGAAGATGGTGAGATGTTAGGAGAGGGGCTCAGCTCAGAGGCCAGGAACAAGCTGATGACATTACAGGCCTATTTTTGGGTGGCACCTAATGGCCTGACCCTTAAAGTTCTGTGGGAAATACGGGTCTTTCTTGTTTGGAGGAGCTTGGGATATTACTGGTGATTTTCCCTCCCTGAGAACTGCTGATCTGTTAGGGTCTGTGTCATTAAAAACCCCCAAGCTGTGCCCAGGTTGGGTCCTAAGGACGGAGCAGAGCCCACAGCGCTCTTTTCAGGCACGCACCTGGGTGCCCTCGGAGAACAGAGCCGACTCCCATCCTTCCCTCCTTCCTTCACAGCTTCAGATCCTGTGTCTTTGCAGCACCCAGAATCTCTGTAGTAAAATTCAGCTTCTTTGTTGTAGCCAAGGTTGAAGTTCAGTGAAAGCACCAAGTTTTTCATATCTATGCCGAGTACAATGTTGAGATGACCTCCTTTCGGGTGTTCAGTGTTTTTGCTTCTTAGATGAAGGCTTCAAGCCATTCCATTAGGTAAGTCTGGCCACGTTCCCTAAAACACGCTGTTTTCTGCCTTGTGGGGAGGGGAACAGAGGGCGTGTTGGAAGTCAGAGAACATCCCTGACAGTTAAAGTGGAATCGATACCCATTTCTTCTTGGGACCCAAGAGTATCGTTTAATTTCTAGGCATGGGGAGATCCAGGCATTCCAATTAACACCTGATCTTCCCCCCTCACCACTCCCGCCAGAGTGTAATAAAACAAATACTGCAAACTTGAAAAAGAGAAGGGGCAAAAAGAAAAACCATGAAACAAATTCTAAAAAGGCAGAAATCCTGTTGTCCTAAGGCTAGTTAGGTGCTTTTTTTTTTCTTTCTTCAAAAACAGACTGTAACATAACCATGATACCCAAAGTCTAAGCTGAGGTGCTTCTAATGAGTCACAGGGAGTCCAGGAGGGAGGGGGTGCTGAGGAGGAAGGGGGCTGAGGAGGGAGGGGCTGGAGTCACGACTTCTCAGAACTCCCCCCATTGGGCTGGAGTCCTTCTTTGAGGAAGCTGAGAGGGGACTCATTGGCTCACTAAGTAAGGCCTGTGATGGAAATACCAATAATTTGAATTTATTGATACTCACGAAATGCCAATGACTTGAATAACCTCTAATCCTTGAATTTCGTAAGATGGGTATTATTATCCTTGTAGTTTGTATTGTATAAGGCAGAAATGGAGGCTCAGAAACTTGCACACTTAATTGTTGACACTAATGAACCACTTACTATGTACAAGTTCTCTAGGTATTGTATTTCAACTGACTCATCAATCAATTAATTATTTTTAGCCTCACCCAAGGATATGTCTTTATTGATTTGAGAAAGAGAGAGAGAGAGAGAAATATTGACTTGTTGCCTCCTGTACCTGCCCCGACCGGGAATTGAACCCTAAATCTGGGTATGTGCTCTGACCAGGAATCGAACCCACAATTTTTTTGGTGTACGGGGAGACTCTTCAACCGACTGAGCCACCCAGCCAGGGTATGTTGTAGATATTTAATATCTTTAACTTATTTATCTCCCTATGTTGTAGGCCACTCTTATTTCCCCCAATTTACAGACGAAGAACTGAGGCACCCGAAGGGAATGGGCTCATCCAGAGTTACCCAAATAGTAAATGCGAGGGCCAGGATCCAAACCAAGTCTGTCCGATTCCATCCTTCCCACCCCATCTTAGCATGTTGCAACTCAAAATGCTGAAACTATCAGAACCATCACAAAATCCAGAAAAGAATATACTATTTTTATTATTTTACTAGAGGCCTGGTACACGAATTTGTGCACCAGTGGGGTCTGGCTGCCTGCCTGGACCAATTGGGTGGGGCCAGCTGGGAGGAGTGGTGGGGACAATCAGGGGTAGGGTCGGCTTGGGGGAGGGGCTATGGGTGGTTGGCCAGCTGGCCTGCCCACATGGTTGAATTCCCAGTCAAACTCCTGGTCAAGGGGACAATTTTCACATTAGCCTTTTATTATATAGGATTTTTTAGAACACCTACTTATGATTTTTCCTCTACTTATTTTGGGCAGCACAGTTTGACGACTTCTTTGCATGACAATGACTTTGTAGTATCAATATCTATAGTAAGAATAGAAAGATAATTCAGTCCTTCCTTTAGCATGATTGATCAAACCTTTTATTTTATTAATGTTGAGACTACAGAAATCGTGATGACACACACAGACTCAGTTGACATAACTATAGGATTTCATAACTCCTATGATAAAGGAGTTATGAAAATTCTATTTTGCACAGATTCTCATAAAAATATCTAGTGCACTTATAATTGTATATGATGTGTTATTGAGTACATTCCTGACAGAAAGGAATTTTTGTTCTGACTAGGCTCCCATGAGAATTGAATCTTCTAGTTATAGTTTCACACAGACTAGCTTCTGGTCCCTTACATTTCAAATTTCATTTCTCTTTGGCTACCCACCTTCAGTGTTGGGTGCCGTAGGGAGGGTGACAGTGCATTCTTGCTTTATCTGGACCAGTGTCAGTTTCCACCTGTTGTGATGGCATCATTACTAGTAGGGGCCTCCCTTTCCCTCTCAGAAGTGTCCTGGTGGGGAGGAAGGAGTCACAAGTAGCTCACCTGTGATCCATGTCTCCCCTGATTCTAGTAAAGAGAGGAGGTGGCCATGTTTCCCTGTGAACATGCTGAGAACTGGGCCTCCTGGAAGGTAATGATATGAAGTAGGAGAGACCTTATATGTGGAATGTTCCTACGTGGATGTCCCTGGTTTAGGATTACTATGGTCAACAGACCTGAATGCTGTAGACTTATAAGGTATGATTCCTGGGGAAGATCATACCTCTACAGCTATATGGGTATAAGATGGGCATGTTTCATAACCTAAAAACTCCCTGCTGTGTGAGGCGAAGCATACACCTCATCTAGAGACCCCGCATGTTATTACTGTGGTTCAGAAGGAGAGTGCCTAATGTGGGACTGGATGACCAGGGAAGTCACATACTTTATCGCCAGCATCACCTGCTTTGCCTATGCCTCTCGATTGCTTACATCCTTAAAATTACCAGTACAGCTTGATTTGGGGCAATGTCTCTGATTTGTAAGTTTGATTGGACAACCTGACCCTTTAGGCTCCCTCACCTGCTTTGAACAATAGGTTATAGGGCATCCTGGCCATTGGATACATTCAAATCTTCATGTGACCTTTAGCTCTACCTTTGTGGCTTGATGTTGGGCACATTGGCACAGAAGGAGTTTTTCTGGAATCCTATCAATGACTTGACTGACACAGAAATGACAAAAAACTTCTCAGGTGGTGCTGGTGTTCCTGCTCATTTCAGTGTTGTGAGAACCACTAGTTTCAGACCATTAATTGAACTGTCTGGGTCCCAGTCCCATTTTGGGGTCTTGCTCTGAAAAACAGGAGCCCAGAAGTCTTTGAAACCTTGCTTCCCAAGAGCCGCTTATGTTGCTCCTGGCCTGGCCCTTTAAGACTTAGGAATAAGTCTGTTAGGTTTCACAGCGTTACTGTGCTTTCCTGTCCCAAACTCTCTCCATGTCTTTTACCAACATTTCAACCAGATAAATTTAATATCTGGGGGACCTCATAAGGACACACTCTTGACACACCCTGAGCAAGTTTCTGCTGCCTAGAGATGCTCATTACACCACAAGGCTGTTCAGGACACTAGAGGACCCAAGAAATAGCATCCTTTTCCTCCAGCCCTATTGCTCAGCAGAGCATATTGGAGAATATGTAGGGAGATCAGTTGATGCCAAGATCTAATAATAAAATGCCAACAATATAGACATACCCCAAAGTTGGGTACAGAGTCTTTCCCATTATCACATTCTCAGGGAGAAATTAAAAGTTCTATTACTAAACCTCCCTGAAAGTTCAAGTCCAGATATATTAACATCCAAAGAATGTAAAGTTAGAAATAAGTTATGTTAAAGCCCCAAATCATCCCCTGCAATTTCTTATTTTTGCCGAGTCACTGGAACCACTCCCTGACCTCAGCACACACACTAAGTACAACCACGTTCAAGTTTTAGCAGTCTGCACCACTTCTGAGACCCCCCCCCCCCCCCATAGTCCAAGAACCTTAGTTGAAGGCCACGTGACCTACACCTCTCTCTAGGGGCTCATTTGCCTTTGTCAAAAAATCTTGGTTCTCTGTGGAAGGCTGGAGTGGAGGGAGTATTTGCTGGAAGCCAGCATGCAGGAGGCCTGCCTTCCCTTGCAAGCAGTCACCTCTCGGAGGGCAAAGCCGCCGTCATCTGCAGGAGGGGCAGAAGCTTGCCTCGTGAACACAGACCAGTGAGCTCCCATATGCAGGGTGGCCTCTTGGGCCCGCGGATCTAAGGCTCTGTCCCCAGACTTCTGATTCAGGTTGGGGGCGGGGCCTGCCAACCGGTATTTTTACAAGCACCTTGGGTGATTTTTCCGAAGGTTTGGCCTGCTGAATTCGATTGCAAATTCCTTGAACGCGTTCCCAGTTTCCAGCACAGCATCTGGAACGTATTAGGAGCTCAGTGAATATTTGTGTACCGCATAAATCAAGTTGGATCTGAAAGGTGAGCGGGGATGGCCAAGAATCTTAGGAAGAATTTCACAGTGTTCTTCACCATGCTGATAGTCCTCAGGTTTGCCAAGGGTAAGAGATTCTTCTTATCAAAATGTATTTGTTAGTAAGTTCTTGGGTTTTAGGTTCTGATTGAGGTGGGAATGGGAAGGAGGAGAGGAGAGAACATTATAAAGTCAATTGCTTCTAAAATTACCGGGACTGTGTATACATTTATCAAATCACCACACTGTACACTCTGAATATATTACAATTTTATCTTGTCAATTATACCTCAATAAAGTTGAAAGAAAATTCCTGGGACTGTGGGACCCAAAGTCATGTCAGGCTTTTTGTCAAGGACTGTCACTCTCTGTAGTGACGGGTGCCATTAGTCAGATGGACCTGCACTGGATGCAGAGTGCAATTCATTTTCTCTGTAATGCTCTCCAACTATAATTTTATGCAGCTACTTCTGCTTTTAGCTCTGCTTTGACTTCCAACTGTCTTCTGTTAGCCCTTATCTCTTACATACTGATTAAAAAAAAAAAAATTTAGGTGTTTTGTGCAGAATTCTCGTCTCCACGGAAGTTTCTGGCACCTTGTTCTGCTTCACTTTCTCTCTGTTCCTCTCCTGCACATCTCTGAAACAGAGAGAAATCTCGGCAGCTAATTTGATTCTCCAACAAATCACTGGAACTCCTTTGATGAAGGACCTTAGCCAACAGCAATCTGTACAGAATGGATTTTCAACTTTTCTGCTCCCATATTATATATTTATTTATTTTTTTCAGAAAGTTACAGATTTTATGTAACTGGACCTGGCTTTGGGTCCTCAAAGCTAGGCCGAGGCATGTTTTCCTACTGGTAGGAAAGCTGTCACTAGACCTAATGAAGGTAAGAAGTAATTATGCAGCAAAACGTGATCTGAGCTGCTTGGCCCTCGGTGCTGTGGAGGTGAATAAGGTAATCCTACTGCGCCTGAGTGTGTGAGAGCCTGTGTGCCACCAGCTGCCTTCTCAGGAAGACCAGGTGAGGCCCTGAGCCACCTCCCCCGCCTGCCTGCTGGTGAGGCTGGCTGGCTCATCTCTTCTGTGAGCCATAGTGTAGCCCATCACTCTGATCCATCCTTGTCTGTCTGAATCCTCATCGTGAAGGCAGATCTGCATTCTGAGACATTTTTGCTATTGTCAACCCTCACCCAAGGCTATTTTCCCATTGATTTTTAGAGAGAGTAGAAAGTAGGGGAAGAGACACATTGGTCACCTCCTATATGTGCCCCGGAGACCAGGGATCAAGTCTGTAACCGAGGTATGTGCCCTTGACTGAAATCGAACCCAGGACCTTTCAGTTCTCAGGCCAATGCTCTATCCACTGAGCCAAACCGGCTAAGGCCTGAGACATTTTATACACTATAGTCTTTGAAGCAGATTCTCAGTTTTTCGGACTTTACTACTTCCACCTGTGAAGCAAAAACCTAGCCCTAAAAAATAACTCTGGGTGCGACAGTGCCACATTAAGACACAATTCCTGTCCCCTTAGTACCAGTGTAAACAGATGCTTGTCTTGTATGTTGGCCAATCATAGAAATTTGGGTCTCAGCCACCACACTCATCTGCTCTCTCTGCTGGTCTCCTGCAAATCTCTGTAAACCCACCACCCAGGCATAGTTTGTTTTCATCCACAATTTATTTCTCTTGTTCCATCTGCATTACCGGTTTATTTTCCCAGAATTTTTTTCTCTTTGCCTCTGCACCAGTGGTCCTCACACACTAGCGTCCATCAGAACCATCTGAAGTGTGTTAAAACCACCTCCTGGGTGCTGATTCAGCAGGTGTGGGTTGAGGTCTGAGCATCTGCATTTCTAATAACTCCCCACGTGGCTCTGATGCTGTTCCGGGTCCAGGGACCGCACTTTGAGAACCACTACCCTAAACCAATTGTATTGATTTTGATTAACTTCTGGACTGTGATAAGTTTAAAATACCATCAGGTTAATTTAAATACTGTCAGGTGGAGACGATGTTTAATTAATTCTGATTAAATTAAATAAATTAGATCAATTTAAAATGCCATTTGATAAATTTAAATGCCATCAGTCAGAGATGATAGTTCACCCACAGGTCCTACGAAAAAGGGCAAAGAAATCAAGAGTGAATGAGCTTGGAGAACCTTTTGCTCCTACACATTCTTCAAATCTATACAGGAAGAGGCCGAGGCAGCGAATCGGGCACATTTGTGTTGGGGCAAGGACAGGAGGACATAGTGATGTCGTAGTACATCATTATACCAGCCCAGCTAAACTGTGTGTTGGAATATAACCCTTCCAGCCCCATATAGGTGCAAATGCTGATAAAATTAGTCCTATCTCTTAATTTAGAAAATGATTGTTGAGGTTCTGTTATGTTCGGGGCACCAGGTTAAACACAGCTGTGGAAGTTAGATGACAAGATATGGTTTTAAGAGTTTGCAGTCCAGTATATAAGATTAGTCAGAACTATAATCAGGGCATAGTATAAGTGTATGAGTGACACACACATTCATTGTTTTTTGTTTTTTTAAAAATATATTTTATTGATTTTTTACAGAGAGGAAGGGAGAGAGATAGAGAGCTAGAAATATTGATGAGAGAGAAACATCGACCAGCTGCCTCTTGCACACCCCCTACCGGGGATGTGCCCGCAACCAATGTACATGTCCTTGTCCAGAATCGAACCTGGGACTTTTCAGTCCACAGACCGATGCTCTACCACTGAGCCAAACCAGCTTCTGCACACACATTCATTGTTTTGTATGCTCAAAGGAAGAAAGGATGATGTGAGGCCAGAGCTGCAGGATGAAGAATGAGGAAAAGTGTACTAGAAGAGGGGACCTTTCGAGGGGACAGTGAACTTCCCAGGACAGGGGCTATGAGCTGGTTGAGTGTGTGAGGACACGAGCACAGCACCTGAGCAGGTTGGTGGTTGCCGAGTGCTTGTGGGTAACATGTCCTGAAGGGTGCGTGTGACTTAGGTGGAAAGGGTGAGGGTCTTCATCAAAAGAATGGGGGATTTTGAGAAGAGTGAGAAAGAGGGAATAGGGGCAATTTCAGACCTGAAATGCCCGCTTGGGGAACTTATTTTCAAAGGCTTTTGGGGGACTCACTGGTGTTGTTTGAACTGGAGAAACAATCTGGATAAGTTGTGGTTGGGTGAATATAACAGGTTATGCTCAATGAGCATTTGCTAATGTGCTAGGCTCTGTGCTAAGCGCCTCATGCAGAATACCTCATTTAATCCTCCTAAAAACTCTGTCAGGTGAGTTCCCTTCCAACTCCAGAACAGCTGTACTGAGAATGCCAGTCTCCATACTTATTATGCCACATAGATGCCAGGTTTATTTATGTAATTTCCTCTGTTCTCTTTGATATTTTTATTCTGAATAAGGTATTTTAAGGGAATTAACACAACAAGAGTCCCGTTGTGTAGGCCTCTACTTTAATTTTCATCAATCACACACATTCTTATTTTCACTTACCAAAGAGGCTTGAAAAGTTCACATAGCAAGCAGGGGGCAAAATTAATTGGTGTCTAGATTTCCTTAGCAGCTCTGTTTTCCCTTTTTATTAGTGTCATTCCTGAAAAGTGTGGTTTAGATGAGGAGGGTTTGCAATGTGTATGGGGAGGGGGAAGCAAAAAGAGAGAGATAGAGAGAGAGAGAAGGAAGGAGGGAGGGAGGAAGGGAGGGAGGAAGTTTTGAGACAGGTAAGCAGAAGGTTTGTAAAATTCTTAAAGAGAATGTTTCCAATGATTATTCACTTTCCTTTCAGGTTTCAGGATTTGTGCAGGGTGAGGCGAGGAAGTTCCAGTCTGATGTATGATTTCCAGGTTTCTGCATGAGTTTGAAAGTGGAGAATTAGAACTCAAAGAAGCGACCCTGCCCCTTTGTCTGACTTTGCAGAGCATCAGTTTCCAGGGTCCATTTCTGGCCAGTTTCACACTGGACAGCTTGTAGTCCCTGACAGAACCGGACGGTGATAGTTGACATGAGAGGAGACTTGGGAATCTTTAGAAGGGTGACTAATTTTCCCAGGCCCAACCGGGACTGTTTAAATCTATTTTTCATTTATTTCCCACCTGCCAGAATACAGAGCTCTCTTCCCACTGATGATTTCTTAAGGTTTAAATGGCCTCCCTTGGATGTGTCAGTAAAAGTTTGAATGAAAAACACAGAAGCAAGGAAACCATTACATAGGAGAAACACCTTGTTTTTCTCTGACTATGGACGAGGGATCAGAATTTGTGGTGGAAACGGGGAGGGATAAGAGTAGCTTATCGCCGAAACCTGTTTGGCTCAGTGGATAGAGTGCTGGCCTGCGGACTGAAGGGTCCCGGGTTTGATTCCAGTCAAGGGCATGTACGTAGGTTGCGGGCATATCCCCAGTAGGGGGTGTGCAAAAGGCAGCTGATTGATGATTCTCTCTCATCGATGTTTCTAACTCTATCCCTCTCTGTGAAAAATCAACGAAATATATTTTTAAAAAAAACAACAAAAAAAGAAAAAAAGAAAAAGAGTAGCTTATCTACAGGATCCCTGGGTTCTCTTAGTGTCAAATCACATTCCCACTATTTCTAGACACCTGCAGAATAACCCGTGACCTTAGTCCATTCAGACATCCATTCAGTTTGGTGAACCAAGAGTCAATCCAGCTGATGGACTGAGCTGGCTGCCAGTTTGACGAGAGCCATGGTTTTTCAACCCCAGTTGGTGTGTTTGGAGGGCGGTAAGGAACTCCAAATCGGCACCAACCAGGAATGTTCCTGTTTCCTCATCAACATACACTTGCTCTGTTTTAGGCATGCCTGTGGGGTTCTGAAAAGGCATCCCGGTCATTCTCACCAGCCTCCCAACCCTCGATGCCAGCCTTCGAGTTACATAGTCCCATTCAGGTGATTTGCAAGGCCTCAGGAAGTCTCCAGGCCTTAGCGGATTTAATAAAACAGGAATGAACTGATGGTTGATTTTCTGAAAGAGAAAACACGAACAATACTATGCTTGCCCTAAATGGGAGGATAATTTTTGGAGCCCTGGGGTCTGGTGCCTCAGTACATGTTACAGGAATACCTCGAAGCCCCCAGCATCCTTCACTTCTCTCAACTTCAGCAAGGAAGCCACTTCCGGCCGGCTCCGGCAGTGGGGGCTTTCTCTTTGGAACCTCTGCTTCAGGATCGGAGTAAGCCAGCCTCCGGGCCCAGCGGTGCGGCCCCCGCAGGAGGAGGCTGCGTGCCATCCGGGGACCCACCGATGGCTAAGCCGCGCAACGGACCGAGATTTACGATCACCTTCCCAGTCAATGAAAATTCCAGATATTACGAAGGCAGAATTCAATTAAGGTTAATTGGGGCTTCTGAACACTGCCTTTCCAAAGGGAAACCATGATGGGACTGTGACTCCTCGTGGGCTTCCATCAGCTTTAAATAACTTTCCGGGCCTTTCTCTTCTTGGCACAAGACACAGCCGCTCCCGCTGCCTGGCTCCTGCTTATTATCATTCGATTCAGATGTTGATTTTGCTGTCATAAGTTATCACGGTGACTTATTTGCTTTTTTGGCTTTGTCATCTTCTTAAAAACAAAACAAAACAAAAAAAAACACCCCAAACGAAACAAAACTCCCAAGGCTCTCAGCAGACCGGAACCCTAACAAAATCATAACCCTGAGCTGTGCGGGAGCCACAGTGGTCTGACATGAAAGAAATATAGTCGTTTGGAAGATTGTGACAACATTTCAGAAGCAATTACCCAAACTGGAAAAACAACCCATTTCTCTCCCTTTGTCATTAAGGTGGATGCAAAGGTTTGCAAACATTGTCAGTGAAGGGAGAGAATGGAGCAGGGGGAGGGCTGGGAGAAGGGGGGAGAACAGGTGCAAACAAGAATTAGGATGCACATCAGGCTTCCCATCCCACCCTAAATGTTATTTCCTTGTCTGTCCGGGGCTATTGTGACAGTTGTGAGCGCGGATGATTGAACTGGGAGAACACCTGGGACGGGCCTCCCTCACCCACCGCAGAGCACGTTTCCGCAGCTCACAGAGCCGTCTGGAGCAGGGGGCGAAGAGTAATCTCAGCAGCCCCTTCCTCCACATCTCCAACCTATTGTTCATTGCTGGAGACTGGTAACAAAAAAGCCAAAGAGGAATTTTCTTTTTGAAAAGAGGCGATAAGCGTGTGAGCAGGGGAGAGACATGAGAGACATGGCTACGGATCAGATGTTCTGTGGTTCTTCCGAGGAGCCAGCTACGCCTTTGCCCCAGGGAGATGGGGCCGCCTCCTGGGGGAATTGGCAGCTCCTGTCCTGGGCTCTCAGAGCCAGGCCTCTCCTGGTAGGAGTGCTCGCTGGAGCCCGCGTGCCAGGGACACGGTCATTGTAGAGAGGGCTTTGGACATGGCCGTGGTTCTGTGAGCGCCGAGCAAGGGCTTAGGTGAGACAAGCAGAAAGGCTGCCGATTCGTGTCCTTTCCTTCTGTGCCTCCCAGCAGGCGGGACGACAGGGCTGTGGACAGGCGGGGGCATGTGAGTTATCCACTCGGCTGTGGATGTGGCAATTAACAGGTCTAGGCAGGGTCGCACGATTTAAATGAGCTCCTTTTCAGTGCCTCTTCGTTCAGATTGCTTCTGCCCCTTTGCAAGAAGGGCACACATTGGAATTGTTTCCTAGGGATTGACAACCTAAAAATAAAGGGCCATGGTGAGAGGCAACCAGCATTTATTTGATATTAAAAAAAAAAAAAAAAAAAAGAATAGCTACTTGGGAAGCACTGATTCAGGCAGAAGCCCAAATGGTGTTTCGATTAGGAGACAAGAAAAAGAAAAAAAGAAAAAAGAAAAAAAGAAAAAGGTATTTATGACAAAGGGAAGGGGAATACTCCATCAATAGGAGGAAGGCATTTCTGTTAGCACAGAAAAGCTAACATAGTGATGCTAATTCCAAACAATGTTTTTAATTTTTAGTCCGGTAGTCATCAGTCTGGTAGTCAAAACATCTGCTTCCTTATCATTCCAGAAACAGTTCTTTGGGACACGATGATGCTTTAGGTCCAGTCCACAGGTTGTTTAGACCCAACTAAACAGTCCAAAGGTTTGAGCAGTAAGACGTGCAAGGTGGTTCCTCTGGGATTTCAGCTCCGGCTTCATTTTAATGTGGCTCAATTTATGTTATTATTATTTAAAAATATTTTTATTGATTTCAGAGAGGAAGGGAGAGGGAGAGAGATATGGAAACATCAATGATGAGAGAGAATCATTGATTGGCTGGCTCCTGCACGCCCCCTACTGGGGGTCGAGCCCACAACCTGGGCATGTGCCCTTGACTAAAATTGAACCCGGGACCCTTCAGTCCACAGGCTGATGCTTTATCCACTGAGCCAAACTGACTAGGGCACATTACTATTATTATTATTATTTTTTTCAACTTCCAGCATCAATTTATGTTTCTTAGAATTTGGATACAATAACTGCAGCAAGACAGTGCTCAATACTATACAAATCTCACTTAAGGTTCTTAAACTACCACAACATTTGTAAATGTGAATTCACATACCAGTAAAACTGGAAAACTAAAATTTGACATACCAACAAATTTACTTAATATTGATGTAACTACAAAATTTTATGTTAACATATGTCCTTTACAGAATTTGGCCTTTAGAAACTAGCTTACAAACACAAAGTTACTCTTTGCTTACCTGTCCTAACCTATTTAGTGTTACACCAACAGGCCCCCTTTCCCATAGCTTTAACCATGAAGGGACAGTGGGGGAAAAAATTCCTCCACAAAAAAAACCAGGGAAAAAAGTTAACAGAACTACCCAATTGTTAAGTATCAGCAGATATAACACTGGAAATAGGTCATGGGCAATTCTGAAGCCTTTTACCTGAACGGTATAACAGAAAGTTGACCAAAAGAACACACAGGTTTCTCATTAAACTTTGTTATTTTAATGGTTCTCAAACTTCTGTGACAGATTTTTGGTCATGTTGTTTCCATTAAAAAGTACTGATTTTAAAAACTAATAACTTAAAAACTGCCACACACACAAAAGAACCAAATGGCCCACAAAACATTCTTCTTTTCTTCTCAAGGTTTTACGATGCATTGTAATCATTAACCAGTCTTTTACTATTAAACTTAAATGGCCAACTGAGACAAACAGTTCTGAGACCGTTCTTCCACCACCGATTAAGACTGGGGTGGCAGGTATTGGGAATAATATTCATTTAGCCTTCTGAGCTTTCTGGGCAGACTTGGTGACTTTGCCAGCTCCAGCTAGCTGCCTTCTTGTCCACTGCTTTGATGACACCCACAGCAACTGTCTGTCTCATGTCACGAACATCGAAACAGCCCAGAGGAGGGTAGTAAGAGAAGCTCTCAATACATACGGGCTTGCCAGTAATCATATCAATGATGGCAGCATCACCAGATTTCAAAAACTTGGGGCCATCTTCCAGCTTTTTTCCCAGAACAACAATCAATCTCCTTCAGCTCAGCAAATTTGCAAGCAATGTGAGCTGTGTGACAATCCAGCACAGGTGCATATACAGCACTGATCTGGCCTGGGTGGTTCAGGATAATCACCTGAGCTGTGAAGCCAGCTGCTTCCATTAGTGGATCATTTTTGCTGTCACCAGCCATTGCCATGGCGAACATCTTTTTAAAAAATATGTATTTTGTTGAATTTTTACAGAGAGAAAGGGAAAAGATAGAGAGTTAGAAACATCAGTGAGAGAGAAACATCAATCTGCTGCCTCTTGCACACCCCCTATTGGGTATGTGCCTGCAACCAAGGTACATGCCCTTGACTGGAATCAAACCTGGGACCCTTCAGTCCATAGGCTGATGCTCTACCCATTGAGCAAACCGGTTAGGGCAGGCGAACATCTTTGACAGACACGTTCTTGACGTTGAAGCCCACATTGTCCCCAGGAAGGGCTTCACTCAAAAGCTTCATGGTGCATTTCAACAGACTTTACTTCAGTCGAAACATTGACTGGAGCAACGGTGACCAGCATGCCGGGCTTGAGAACACCAGTCTCCACTCTGTCCACAGGAACAGTACCAATAACACCAATTTTGTAGACATCCTGGAGGGGCAGATGCAGGGATTTGTCAGTTGGATGAGTTGGTGGCAGGATGCAATCCAGAGCTTCAAGCAGTGTGGTTCCACTGGCACTGCCATCTTTACGGGTGACCGTCCACCCCTTGAACCGAGACATATGAGCACTTGGCTCCAGCATGTTGTTACCATTCCAACCAGAAATTGGCTCAAATGCCACTGTGTCAGGGTTGTAGCCAATTTTCTTAATGAAGGTAACTGACTTCTTTAACAATTTTCTCGTACCTTTTGTGGCTGTAGGGTGGCTCAGTGGAATCCATTTTGTTAACACCAACAATCAGCTGCTTCACACCCAGTGTGTAGGCGAGAATGGCATGCTCACGGGTCTGTCCATTCTTGGAGATGCCTGCTTCAAATTCACCAACACCAGCAGCAGCAGCAGTCAGGGCAGCACTGTCAGCTTGAGGTGTGCCTGTATCATGTTTTTTATGAAGTCTCTTTGCCCTGGGGCATCAATGATGGTCACATAATGCTTGCTGGTCTTGAATTTCCACAGGGAGATATCAATGGTGATATTTGCTCCCATTCTGCTTTCCGTTTATCCAAGACCCAGGCATGCTTAAAAGAGTCCTTCCCCATCCCAGCAGTCTCCTCAAATTTCTCGATGGTTCTTTTGTCGACCCCACCACATTTGTAGATCAGATGGCCGGTAGTGGTAGACTTGCCGGAATCTACCTGTCCAATGACAACGATGTTGATGTGAGTCTTCTCCTTTCCCATCTTGGGTTTGAGTTAATGGTGGCTTTCATGACACTTGTTTTCTGGCGGCAAACCCATTGCGAAAAAGCGTTACTATTTAAAAATTTTTTATTTTTTATTTTATTTTATTTTTTTATTTTTTTAACAAGACAGTGATAGTCTCAGGAGCACAAGCAGCCCATACATCTCTTTAATCTAGGAAGGAAGGCACCTACTCACGCACTTCTCAGTTCCCATCCCCTCTCTTTTATTTCAGGCAGGTTGGAAAAGGAGAGCCCGGAAAACGAGAGGTTCTATTGTTGCATCAAGGTTGAGGGGGAAGTGTCTGTAATCAGAAATCTGGGGTGTAATTATATGATAGCCAGGAGAAACAGGCAGGTGGAATGAGCCTCCAGAGCCCTATTGCTAATGAATTCTCTCTGTTCCTTCCGGGAAAGAGCCCCATTTGTAAAATTAAAAGTCAGTGCCTCTTTGATGGGAAGATCTGCACGCTGCCGTCCTTTTCTCCTGTGCTGTGCATTTGGGAAGGAGAGCGGGAAGCCGGCCCTGTAGACAAGGGCACTGGCACGGAACAGGCAGCCTGCTTTCCCCTCGTTTCAGGGCTGTGTGAGCCAATTTCCCAGAGAACTTGACCGGTGGTGCGTGCCTGGCTGTGCTGAGGAAGAGGGCCTTCTGCACACACGTCGACACGCCGGGCGATTCACAGGAGAAAACAATTGAGACCAGTCTTTTGGCATTGCTGTGTAGCCACCGTAAGTGGTTGGCTGAGTTCTTCTCCTTCTTCTCCTTCTCCTTCTCCTTCTCCTTCTCCTTCTCCTTCTCCTTCTCCTTCTCCTTCTCCTTCTCCTTCTCCTTCTCCTTCTCCTTCTCCTTCTCCTTCTCCTTCTCCTTCTCCTTCTCCTTCTCCTTCTCCTCCTCCTCCTCCTCTTCCTCCTCCTCCTCCTCCTCCTCCTCCTCCTCCTCCTCCTCCTCCTCCTCCTCCTCCTCCTCCTCCTTCTTCTTTTAAAACATTTTATTTATTGATTTTTTTACAGGGAGGAAAGGAGAGGGATAGAGAGTTAGAAACATTGACAAGAGAGAAACATCCATCAGCTGCCTCCTGCACACCCCCTACTGGGGAAGTGCCAGCAACCAAGGTACATGCCCTTGATGGAATCGAACCTGGGACCCTTCAGTATGCAGGCCGACGCTCTATCCACTGAGCCAAACCGGTTAAGGCAGTTTTTCACTTCTTATCCTGATGCCAGGGGTATGCGTTGTCAGGGCTGAGCGTGTGGGTATGTGTGTCAGCTGACAGAAGTGCAGGGGCAGCGGCCACCAAGCAGCACAGAGGTTGCCATGATCTGGTGGTGGGGTTTCTAATGGAAACACTTAAAATTTGAGGAGACCAAGAAACATCTACTTCTTAGGCCTGCAGGGATACCTGAAGCTCGACCTGTGCATTTCTTTTGGGTCATATAGTAAATGCCACCGATTAGCAGCCGCCTGAGCCAACTGGAAGCAAGGCCTGGGGACAGCTGTTTGCTGTCACCATCAGTGCCAGCTGGAGAGAGAGCCATGTTTAAGTTTTCTGGAAATTTGTGAGCTAGATGTTAAACACAGCCTTCACTATTAATGATTTAATTATATAATTTTATAAAATTCAATAAATTATACTAGGAACAAAGGCAGTAAGTACTCAGAACTTACCATTCCCTAATTATTTTATGATGATTGATACCTGCAGGCTCTTTACACCTATGGTATCTGTGTGGGGGAAATGCTATATCCTGGTGACGGTACGTCTCTTCCCGACTCCCCGGTCTGTGACGTCATGTTGGTCACTTGAAATGAGCCACAGTGACAGTATTCACACCACCCAATGGGAAATCCTGCAGGCCAGGGCTTTTTTCTTTGAGCCAGTGTGCTGGTGAGCATTTACCAGCACACCACTGTGTGTGTGTGTGTGTGCGTGTGCACGTGTGCGCGTGTATGCGGTGTGCGTGTGTGTGTGTGTGTGTGTGTGTGTGTTGGTGTGCTGTGAATGTGTGAGTGTGTGCATGTGAGTGTGTATGAGTGTGTGTGTGAGTGTGTTGGGTGGTGGCATAAGGATTTGTATGCTGAAAAAGCAAAGATGCTTGTTTTAAAGTGGGTGGAGTGTCTTAGCTGGGACTGCTACAGCAAGAAGACCATAAAGCCACACGGAGTGGCTTTAACAACAGATATTCTTTCAGCTCTGGAGGCTGGGAAGTCTGAGGTCACGGTGCCTGTGTCCTCCGGTTCTGGTGAGGACTGTTTTCCTGTTTTTATTACATGGCAGGTGGTTGGGGGGGTGGATGGAAGCAAGCTCTTGTGTCTCTTCTCGTAAGGACACTGGTCCCATTATGAGGGCTCTGTTACCATGGCCCAAACACCCCCCACAGACCTCATCTCCAAATAGCACCCCACTGGGAAATTAGGGTTCAATCTCTGGGAGGACACACACATCCAGTCCATAGCAGGGGCATGGGTGGGGTGGGATAGGTTCCTGGGGACCCTGGGCTTCCTGGGAGGAGAGGGAATGCTGTCCAAGGACAGGAGGCTTCCAAGAGTCAAGTCCCTGCGCTTCGTGGTTCTGTGTGGGGCAGCTTGAGGTAAGAGGGGCCTCCCAGAGCCCTTCTCTTCTGCTTTCTTTCTCCCCTTGCCCTTCCCATATCAGCATTGGCCAGTGGTCCATACCAATACTTAGTTTCACTCCTTAAGAGGCGAAACTTCTGACAGACTGTGCATTCTGTGGTTGGGTTATGTTATTAATTGAGTGAATAATGTTGGAGCCTTAATCTCCCATGTTTTGGTGTTTGGAGGTGAAGTCTTTGGGAGGTAATTAGGCTTAAATGAGGTTATGAGGGTGGGGCCCTTCTATGATGGGATTAGTGCCCTTCTAAGAAGAGGAAGAGACTCTAGAGCTCTCTCCTCAAGCAGGCATGGAGGATAGACCATGTGAACTCACATGGGGAAGCCAGCTCTCACCAGACACTGAATCTGCCAGCACCTTGATCTTGGACTTCTAAACTCCAGAACGGTGAGAAAAGAATATCTGTTGTGTAAGCCTCCTGGTCTATGGTGTTCTGTTACAGCAATCTGAACTAAGACAGATTATGAGTATAATTTAGTACAGACCGGTTGGGGTGATTTCAAGGTCTTTGTTTACACACAATGAAAGAAGCAGGCGAGGATTCCAGAGTGCACTGTGTGTCCACTCAGCTTTCAGGAGGATGATGGGAAAGATGCCGAGCTGGGAACCAGGAGGCCTGGCCTCAAAGTCAGGCACTGCACTTGGAGCTGTGGATTATTGGGCAGGAGACAAATAGCCTGTATTCGCTCAATATAAAACGGCATGCTCTTCATGATGCGGAATCAAAAAGGAAGGCTGTTTGAAAATTGTAAAACAACCCTGGCCAGGTGGCTCTGTTGGTTGGAATGTTGTCCCACATACGACAAAACAGGTGACAGGTTCAATTCCAGGTCAGGGCACATACCCAGGTTGTGGGTTTGATTTCTGGTTGGGGTGCATGTGGGAGGCAACCGATCCATGTTTCTTTCTCACATCGATGTTTAACTCTCTCTAAAAATAAATTTTTAAGAAAAAGGAAATTGTAAAACATTGAACAATGTAAGGTGTTAGTAGTCCGGGGGCATCTTTATTTTTAAAAATATATTTTTATTGATTTCAGAGAGGAAGGGAGAGGGAGAGAGAGAGACAGAAACATCAATGATGAGAGAGAGTCATTGATTGGCTGCTTTCTGCACGTCCCCACTGGGGATGGAGCCCACAATGGAGCATGTGCCCTTGACCGGTATTGAACCCAGCACCCTTCAGTCCGCAGGTCAACATTCTATCCTCTGAGCCAAACTGGCTAGGGCCACAGGGCATCTTTTAATCCACAAGCCCAGTGATAAAGGATATTTTTCTAAAATTTTGGAACTCTGTTTCTCCTTATAGCCTTCCTTCTTTCTCCCTAATATTTGTGACTCTTGTTATTTCCTTTATTTTGGTCTTTCTTCTCTTTATCCTCTCTCTCTAGGTTTCTCTCTTTAGTCCTTCACCCCTCTCTTTTTATCCCCTAAATTCCATTATAAAATTAGAATATTTTGAGCTTATTCTTTTTATTCAAAAAATGTCAAAATCACCTCTGGTTACTTGCTCACTAAAAATACCGCCCCCCCCATAGGAGCATTTTAGGATTGGGGGACCTTGTCGCTCTCCTGACTCAGTGGCCCTGGTGCACTCACCCCGGGAGTGTGCTGCAGAAATTGCTAGGGGAGCTCCTCTTGCAAAAGCGGGGCCTGTGGAGGCTTGGGATCCCCGCTGCCCTGGAGGGCGGGCGGGCAATTAACCTTGGCAGTGGAGCAGAACCCACTTAAATTTGTGCCTGCAAATCCGCACCTCTCCTTAAGCAAATGCGATGGGAAGAATCCAGATTTTCATCAAAAATAAATTAAAACGGGAGCCCTCATATTATGAAAGACTTTGCGGGGAGATTTGTTTCTTGAGGAACTCTTGTCAGTGTAGTTAAGCCGTGTTTTGATTCGCACAAGTTCGTTACCGATAGGGCTTTGGCCAGCAACACGCGGCGGGCGCGCACCTGGGATGAGCTGCGGAGGCGGCTCACATTCTCTGTAAGTTTATTAGAATCACTCCCATTTCTCATGGCGCTTTATTGCTTTTTCAGTTTCCTTCTTTGAAGGGGGAGGTGGAGCCCAGGAGAGCTGGTTGTGCTACTTCTGCCCTCACACCCCATGTATTTGGGCTCAGAGGTTCAACCAGACCCTCACGGTCCTCTTCTGAGCTGCCACCTGCTTTTTCTTGGGGGCAAGAAAAAGTCAGTCTGGTCGTAGAGGGCAAGGTTCTTCCTCTGGTTTCCCGTTTCCTCCAGCAGGTAGGGCACCTGGCCCACGGGCTCCAGGGATGCTCACCCTGGGAAACAGGACAGGAGGGGGGAAACAGCCCCGAGGGGCAGCACACCCCAGGCATCTTCTCTCCTCCTCACGGGCGGGCCATGACCACAGCTCCGTGTTCTCCCTCCCGTTGGGTGGGACATCTCTCTGAGGATCTCGGATACATTTCTTCTTTGCCTGGCCCATGCTAGTGCTCAGGTCTGATGGAGCTGGGTGCTGGCACGGGGACTGAGGGGACTGGTGGGCCCTTCTAGTCCTCCCCCTCCTCTTGCCCGATGTGGGACTATCAGTCGGGCCTCAGGTTCCTGAGATGGCCTAGGCTAGGGGGTTGCTGTGCACCGTGCTCTGCGCAGGTTGGTGTTTCTCTCTTGTCTCCCACTCCCCCACCCCCCCGGGGAACTCTCTGGGAGCGATGCAGAGTGCAGAGCCAAGCAGAGGCCTCTCTTCCTTGTGACTTGGATGATACCCCAAACCCGTGCAGTCACCCACAAGAAATACTGACTGACTTGTATTGCCTCGGCCAGAGACAGCCCTATGTGTGTGTGTGTGTGAGAGAGAGAGAGAGAGAGAGAGAGAGAGAGAGAGAGAAACATCAATGTGAGAGGGAAACAGTGATCAGTTGCCTCCCATATGTGCTCTAACCGAGATCAAACCTGCAACTTTTTGGTATTGGGGGGCGGGGGGGTGATGCTCTAACCAATGAGCCACCTGGCCAGGGCCTCTGTGGCTGTCGGCACCAACGAGAGGCCAGGTGACCTTCGTGACCTGTTGCCCTTCCTTCTGTGTCCTCTCCTTCCCCCCCTTCCAGACCATTCTCGGGGGAGGAGCAGCTCTGGGAGGGAACACCCTCAAGCTGTCTTTCCTCTAAGACGCAGGTGAGCCCCCAAACAAACCAGCCATCCTTACAGCCCTGCTGAATGCTCCCCGCGGTAGCCCCCAGGGTCCCATTCCTGCTTTCTCCTCCCACTCCGCCCCTGGCCGCTCCTCAGGAGGGAGGGGGTGGTAGAGGAGCCCACGCCTCGCCAGCCCTCTTTCTCTGGGCTCCCAGGCCCTCCTCCCTGCGGGGACCTCACAGGCCATCGCTGCCCAGGTAACGATTGTTTTCCCTTCTCTCTGGAGGAGTTTGACATTTCCTAAATTGGCACCTGAAGCTCCTTCACGATTTCTTCTCTTAGCTTCACCCCTGGGAGCCTGCTGCTTCTGTGACCTGCTCCCTTGGCTGTGTGTGTGTGTGTGTGTGTGTGTGTGTGTGTTGAGGGCTGCACAGGTCAGCCCTTAGGCCGGTTCTGTGCTGGGCGAACGTTAAGCCGCTGGACCTTTCGTCCCTCACAGCCTGGCTCCTCCTGGAGACACCGGGTTGGTCTTTTGCATTCTCCCTCCCCTCGGCCCCAGGAGGCGGTCTCCACCCCAGGTCCCCGATGGGCTCTGGTTCAGACTCCCTCTGGAGCAGCAGCGGGATGAGGAGCATCTGCAGCTCGGGTTACTGTGTGTGTGTGGGGAGACTGGGGGGGCAGGAAGGGCAGAAGGGGAGGGGGAAGGGGGGTTATTCTCCCTCCCTTGTCTTCTCTCCCTGCTCCCCTTCCCCATGCCCTCCACAGAGCAGTCTTTCAGAAAGGAAATATTTCAATATGTGAGACAATAAAAGACAATACCCACCCAGGGACCCGGAGATAATTTCCTCACATTCATTTTCTGACAGTTTTGGCAAAGCTGCTTCTCAAACATCTGCACTGAATATTCCCCACCACAGGTGTGTGCTCGCTGGGCTGGCCGAGGAGTAAGTAACAGTCAGAATTGTAATCACTCAGGCGGCCGGGGTCCCCGCTGGGCCCTCAGTCTGGATTCGCTTCTTGGGGACCGAAGGCGGCCTGGGCTCGGGCCTGCAAAAACAGACACCATCGGCCCCAGGATCAGCCTGTGGTCAATGCTGTCACTGTGCTGATGTGTCTCTGCTTCACAGACCAGAGAACGAGGCCCTGGGTACCCCAAGATTAGATCCTAACTACCCCAGGCCCCTCATCTTCGGGAAGGGAGAGGGCGGACCACGCTTTCACCCCCTCCCGGAACGGTCCGAGGCTATAAAATCACTCCTTCCAAATTTACGCGCGGCGGTGGCTGCTGCTGAGCGCGGCTGCCCCTCTCATTTCCGAGGGATGTGAAAGGTTCCCAGCAATCTGCAGGCTGAGCTCAGTGCCTCTTTGTGCTTTCCATCACCGCCGAAAAGAAAATCCTCCGAAGCATCGTCGCGGAGAGAATAGAAACCTTGAGAAAGTCTCAGAAGAAGAAAAGTGCCTTCGCGGAAGCCTGTGTTCCACAAAAGGAGAAAGATCTTGACATTTTCCCAGGAGTGAGCGGGGCGGGCGCAGCGACTGCGGGAGCTAATGCAGGCTCTCCCCCGGGCTCTGGGCTGAGGACGGGATCATGACCGAGCGTCTCAATGAGCTTTCTCGGGGCTGGTGTACAGGCTGGGATCGCGGGGGCCTCGATGTTTCTCGAGTGATGGACAAAAAGGCTGTTTTAGCATGTCTCTAAATTCTGCCTTTCTCAGGAGCCTGCAGACCTATGCATGTATGTGTGTGTGTGTGTGTGTGTGTGTGTGTGAGTGTGTGTGTGTGTGTGTGTGTGTGTATGCATCTGTCAGCCTGCCTGGTGGTCCATCCCCCCCACCCATCTGCCTCTCTGTCTCTTTATCTCACTTGCTTGCTCTGTCTGCCCCTTCTCGCTTTTGGCTCGTCACTCTGAAATTGCCTGTCTTCCCGGTTAGAATGAGTAATGAAGCATCCCCCCCACCCCCCTCCGCCCACACCTGTGGTATGTCAGTCTTTCTCCTGCGTGGACTGAGCGGACAGGCTCACGGAATTAAAATTCCAAGTGCGCCCCGAAGGCTGAAGCGTGCATCTTTAAAGCGTCCTCAGGGGGACTCAGAGGTTCCTGGGCAGGTGGTCGCAGCGGCCGACAGCGGCCCTGTCCTCGGCAGGGTCTGGGAGACCGTTCCGTGTGGCCTCCGAGGAGGGGGGGCCCAGGCGCTGCTGGCGGGCAGAGCCCACCTCTTCCCGTCCCCGTTCTCTGTCTCCCAAGTGTGGGCAGAACTGGAGGCTGCGGACCTAGCGATGACCTCCTCATGCCCCCACCCGCTCCCCCACCTTAAGGAGCTTGTTCCTTTTTTTTTATTGGCACCTCAGTTGAAATGGAGCTTGAGATTTAGGGCAGAGACATGCTTTTTTTTCTGCCATGCAACCCACAAAAAAGTTTTGAGGAGCAAAGCTCTGTGTTAGCGCCCCGGCCTTGCCCATTTTGATTTGCTGGATTTTATTAACGATACCTCGAGAGCGTAGGTACCGTTACGGTGTTTTACATGTAGCAACACACTTCATTCTCCCAGTGACCCAACGGGGTAGGTGCTATTAATAGCCCTACTGTACCGGAAAGGGGTTAATGAGGGAAGTGAGATGGTAAGGCGCACACTCTGCTTGGGGACTGAGCAGACAAGGGAATCCAAAACGTGAATTTCTGTCCTCTCCATATTTTACTTTTAAATTCCCTACTGACAGGCAAAAATAATTTTAAAAATAGGGCAATAGAATAAATAGGGCAGGGAAATGGAGCAGTGAGGACCGGATTCATGATCTGCCAGGGCTGGCGTAAGAGAGCGGGGCTCGGCGTTATCCCCAGTGACCCTTGGCCCCTGGGCCCCGGGGCCGCCCGAGAACCTCTCTGTAAGGCAGACGGGTCGCTCATGCCTCCTGTCACAGCCCTCTGAGCCCCACAGGATTGGCGATGGCTTCTCTTTGTCGCCAGCCCTCCTGGGCCCCGCAGGCCTCCAGACCTGCTGGATGGAATGGAACCTGGGTTTTCATCTGTGCCCAACCTCTGTTGACCTCTCCTCTTCAAATCCATTGGCCAGCAGTGGCCCCGAGGGGGGGGGGAGCGTGGGCGGAAGGGAGAGGAGCTCTCGGGCCAGTGGCCACACCTCTGGCTCCCGCGTCTGTGGGCAGGTGCATTGCTGAAGGGAGGGAGGGGACTGCACCCTGGTCCCTGCATCTGTGAGGCCGGCGGGCTCTTTGTCAACAGTGTCAGCTGCTGTTTGACACCATTCTGGCCAGAACATCAGCCGCCTGTGCTTTCAAACGGGCTGCACTTGGCTTCTGTTCTTAAGCCTCTAAAGCTGAGCGTGGAGAAAGCCAGCGCCTCCAGGGTAGGATATTGACAGCTTATCTAAATGCAGAGGCCATGTGGAGTGCCATTTTGCATATGTCCCTTCACCATGCCAGTTGGCACTGCAGAGCTCCGCACAAGCCCTGAGCATTTTCCTGCTGCTCCCCACCCCACACATGTGCACACACACACACGCACATGCATGCACATATGCACACCCACACCCCCTGTGCACCCCAGACCACATGCTTCAAGCAGGTGACTACGCAGAGGCAGCAAAAGCAGGTTACAGATTGGTCTGAAAATGGCTCTTTTTAAAATGCCAGGAGACCCGGTTGCAGCTCTGACTGTGGGGGTCTGTGAGGAAATGGGAGGCACAGAGCTCCTGGGCTGGCCAGATCTGCCCTCTGCCAGGCCTCTCTGGAGCTTGTGCTCTGTTTGGAGCTTTTCCGCCAGAGCCTCCCATTCTCCTCAAACTCGGGGAGGAAAGCATTCACCAGGCCTGGCAGGACACGGCCACTAGATGGAGCCAAAGATCTGCGAAACATCTTTTGGGGCCTGCCCACAGGGGTCATTCCGCCCTGAGCTGAAGAATCCTTGTAGAAGAGAGAGAGACCGCGATCATAAATCCCACCAGCAACAGCAGGTTCATAATGCATCCAAGTGACTGCATGTTGTATTTTTTTCCTCTCTCTCTGAGAAATAAAATTTCTCTTTCAGTGGAGAAGGATGTTCCTTAACGCCTAACATGCGCTAATGTTAAATCTCTTTCCTAAGTGGCTGGCCCACTAAGCCTTTAATGTGCGCTGACCCAGACATCTGGGCCAAGTCTGCAGTGAAATGCGGATTGATAGCCGGAGGGGCTGAGAGCACATAAGCCACAGTCTTGGCAGCCTGGGTTAAGAAGGTTATTTTCCCCCTAAAAAAAAAAAAAATGAGCATTTGACTTGTCAAAACCGTCTTTGCATGGATCCACTGAGACTGAACCTGCAGGTTAGAGAGACAGTTTACAGAAAAGATTTTCCATTTTGGAAGGGAACTTAAGGGAAAAGCAGAGACTAATTTCTTCCATTTAAAAAGTATTTACCTATTTGAGAGTGAGTGTGAGAATAAAATATCGGTGGGACAGAAATACAGTCCTTTGTTGCCCTGGCTGTTGCCTTTCCACAGCCTTCCATGTTACAAAAAAAAAAAAAAAAAAAAAAAAAAAAGCCCAATAGCAGAATCTCTACAAAACACAATACATAATACATTCACCTACATCACAATTATTCTTCTTAATACCAGTCCCTTAATACCAATGCCATGCGACCACGGGACTGGAATGTCCTAACTCCGATGTATTTTTTGGGTACTTCATTAGTGATCTCCTTACACGTTGATTGCTTATCATGTGCAAATAGGAGATTAGGTAAGAGCAGAAACCCAAACAAAAAACCCCACACACCTAAAACTCAATTTGATGTTGAGTTAAAAGCCCTTGGAAAGCTCTCCCTGCCATAGTCTCCCAGCTCATTCCCCCCACTGATATCTAGGAACTGCCTTCTTCACTCCCATCTGCCCAGCACCTGGCATCGAGAAGGACACAGAGCGGGGTCTCAGTCTATACCTGCTCAGTGGAAGACGGGCACGAAGGCCTGGCAGCGGGCCTGGCATGGAGAGAGCATGTTAATTTCTATGTTTTTGTAAGGGTCACATTCTGAAATCTGCATTACCAGGTATTTCAGATGGATCTTCTACAGGTAGGTGGTATTTATTTACCTGGAGACGTGCAATCCAACGAATGGAAAAAGCAGATAAAACTAGTCCCCCCACTTCTATAATGGGAACTGCTCCTGCTGCCTTCCAAAATCAGACCGGGAGTTGAAAGCTGCACACTTATTTTTAACAGGTGTGCTTTTTTGGTATCACAAGTAAGAGGCATTTACTCTGTCAACGTTTTTCTTTCCCGGGGTTGGATGGTGTTTTACTGGTTTTCATTAGGCTGAGTCGTCCTCCCATGTTTAGTTCAGGCCCATGTGGCCATCGGTGAGCGGGCTGCCAGTGCGCGGGGAGGCACGCATCCCATGTTCACCGTTAGACCCCGAGAAAACAGAGCAGGAGCTCCCAGGGAGCTGAGACAAGCGTTTCCTCTCCCACTGACACACGTTTGCATGCTTTTGTGTCAAACCTTATTTCCAGAAATGGAATAATATAGGAAGCAGGTGGATGTCGTTCAGGCTTTGAGTTTCCCTTTGATACTTCAGAAGACTTCTAACTTGCAGCTGCTCTCCTCCCCTCCCTTGCCTTCTCTCCTTCCCTCCCCACCCCTGCCCTCCATTTCCCTTTCCTCCCCTCTCCTCCAAGCAAGGAGGTAGGTCTGTTTCTTTCCTTTCAAGATGAGGTAGATCATAGTCTCCAGTTATTATTATTTTCAAATTTTCTCTGTTGATTAAGGTATCACATGTGTGTCCTTATTCCCCCGTTGCCCTCACTTCCTCACTCAGGCCCTCACTCCCCTGGTGTCTGTGTCCATTTGTTAGGTTTATATGCATGCATACAAGTCCTTTGGTTGATCTCTCCCCCTTACCCTCCCACTCTCCCCTACCTTCCCTCTGAAGTTTGAGCATCTGATCATCGCTTCTCTGTTTCTGGATCTGTGTTTGTTCGTCAGTTTATGTTGTTCATTATATTTCACAAATGAATGAGATCATGTGATATTTATTTTCCTCTGACTGGCTTATTTTGCTTAGCATAATGCTCTCCAGGTCCATTCATGCTGTTGCAAACGATAGGAGTTTCTTCCCTTTTACAGCAGCATAGTATTCCATTGTGTAGATGTACCACAGTTTTTTAATCCACTCATCTGCTGATAGGCACTTAGGCTGTTTCCAAATCTTAGCTATGGTAAATTGTGCCGCTATGAACATAGGGGTGCACATATCCTTTTTGAATGGTCTTTCTGGTTTCTTGGGATATATTCCTATAAGTGGGATCACTGGGTCAAATGGGAGTTCCATTTTTTATTTTTATTTATTTATTTATTTATTATTATTATTTTAAAAAAATATATTTTATTGATTTTTACAGAGAGGAAGAGAGAGGGATAGAGAGTTAGGAACATTGATGAGAGAGAAACATTGATCAGCTGCCTCCTGCACACCCCCCACTGGGGATGTGCCCGCAGCCAAGGTACATGCCCTTGACCAGAATCGAACTCGGGACCTTTCAGTCCACAGGCCGACGCTCTATCCACTGAGCCAAACCAGTCTCGGCTGGAGTTCCATTTTTAGTTCTCCACAGTGGCTGCGCCAGTCTGCATTCCTACCAGCAGTGCACGAGGGTTCTTTTTTCCCCACATCCTCACCAGCGCTTGTCATTTGTTGATTTGTTGATGATTGCCATTCTGAGAGTGTGAGATGGTACCTCATTGTCATTTTGATTTGCATCTCTCGGATGATTAGTGACTTTGAACATGTTTTCATGTGTCTGTTGGCCTTCCTTAGGTTCTCTTTTGAAAAGTTTTTATATCTGTTGTCCATTTTTTTTTTATTGGATTGTTTATCTTCCTTTTATTAGGTTGTATGTGTTCCCTTAAATGTTGGAAATTAAACCCTTATCAGTGATAACATTGATAAATATGTTCTCCCATGGTTTCTTGTTGTTTTGTTGATGGTTTCTTTTTTTGCTGTGTAGAAGCTTTTTATTTTGATATAGTCCCATTTGTTTATTTTCTCTTTAGTTTCCATTGCCCTAGGAGCTGTATTGGTGAAGAAATTGCTTGGGCATAAGTCTGAGATTTTGCTGCCTGTGGATTCCTCTAAGATTTTTATGGTTTCCCATCTTACATTTAAGTCCTTTATCCATTTTGAGTTTATGTTTGTTTATGGTGTAAGTTGGTGGTCTAGTTTCATTTTTTTGCATGTATCTGTCCAATTTTCCCAGCACCATTTATTGAAGAGACTGTCTTGTATAGTCTCCAGTTTTAGTGGTTCTGTCTCCTTGGGCTGCATCCCCACTTGGTGATGTGGAACCACAAGCCAAGGCTGGGGCATGTATCAGCCACTGAACACCTGGGCCATAGAAGCTGGGATACAACCACCGCAGGGCAGAAACTCCTCCTTCCTCCCCCATTGCTGAGGCCCCTGACCCAGTTGGGAGAAGGCCAGAACTGGCCTCCAGCTCTGCCTCCAGCCAATTTTCTTCCCATGCATGTGTGGACCTTCTGTTGACTGTCAGACTCAAGAGGCAAATTAGATGCCATGCAGATCTGAACTTTCTCATTTGGCCACTCTTTCTTTTGAGACTTTTTCTAATCAGAATCTAAGGATACAGCTGCAGGAAATGCTTCTCTTTGTGGTCCCCAGATGTTCCCATAATTCTCTGGGGTATCACCCCATCTCCTTATTCCACAGGGCTCATAGCAGGAAAGCTCTCTCTGATATTCTCATCAAAACACTTCCCAACAGTTCTTTCTCCTCTCTCTCTCTCTCTTTCACACACACACACACACACACACACACATTTAATTCTCACCCTAGGATATGTTTTTATTTATTTTAGAAAGTGAAGGGGGGAGAGAGAGAGAGGGAGAGAGAGAGAGAGAGAGAGAGAGAGACAGAGACAGAGACACATCAATTAGTTGCTTCCCATAAGTGCCTGACTGGGGATTGAACCTGCAACCATTTGGTATGTGGAACAATGCTCCAACCAACTGAGTCACCTGACCAGGGCCCTATTTTCATATTTTATCAGAATACAGGGACCCAGTGTTTGGGGAGGATTTTGGGGTCATTTCTGTACATCTGCAGAGAGAGGTCTGTCTCAATCATCTTGATATCAGATACCATTTTTTTTTGGCACTTCCGTTGAAATGGAGGCAGAAAGAGCCTAATTCTGATAATCTGTTCCCTGAGGACTAAATGAGATGTTGTAAGTAAAAACCAAATATGAAGAGTTTTCTGTCAACAGCAAAATTTTGTGCAAATGTCACTTATTAGCGTCACCGTTCTCTGCTGACCTGATAACAGTCTATGACAACTAGTACCAGGAAATATTAAAAAAATCTTTCCAGATGAAAAAGATACTGTTGGGAAACAAAGTTTAGATGCCAGGATGGTTGGTAAATGATGGTCTTTGATGAGGGAGCAGCTTATCTCCAATCCTGTGTCAGAGGCAGAGGACAAGTTGTGGGTAAACTGGGTGCTGCAGTTGTGGAGTGAAAACCATCATTACTGAGGATACATCCCACATTCAGGTTGTGCACCTCAAACAAAGGCAGGCCAAGTAAACAAGGCCCTTTCCAAGGCTAAAGAGAAATCCCATCAGCACTTAATAACAAAGGAATCTCATTTGCTTTGGATGGAGGGAAGGGGGCATTCCAGGCAGAGAGCCTGGTGAGCAAATGGAAAGAAGGGACTCCACGAGGCGTGTGTGTGTGTGTGTGTGTGTGTGTGTGCGCGCGCGCGCGCGCACATATGACTTTGCATGTGCATGCTGGAGCACATGTGTGCCTGTGTACTTCTAGATTGGGGAAAGGTATATTCAGAGCATTCATTGGACTTTGAGCTTGCTTGACAGAAGGTTGACGGAGGGAAGGTCTTAAGAGCCAATGTTGAATTCATATTTGATAAACAGGGAATGTGGAGTCATAATGGGTTCTTCTAAAACATGTTTTTTCATCACAAAAGTACTACATGGGTGTAGCAAAAACCAAAACCATTATAAAACATGCACATAACCAGGGTGCTATGTTTCCATTGCCATCTGGTGAGGTGATTTCACACTGTTCCTTCTTGGTCCAGAGCAAGGCTTTCTGTCCACCTGTATCCGCTCTCCAGCGCTCAATCTCACCTGATTAGAGGCAAGCCTGTGGCTCATGGGCATCTAGTTGCGGGTCTAGATCCCAGGGTTTTTCCGCTGGAGGTGGTACAGAGGCAGGCGTGGGGCTGTGTGGGGTGGACATCCCGGGTGACAGCCCTGGCTGGTCCTCACTGTGGAGCAAAGAGAAGAGAACTCAGGTGCTCGTAGCCTCTTGCAGCTTCCTGGAGTTGGCCAGACTTTCTCCTGTGGGGCTCACGGCTTCTCCTGTCCCCTCTCCTGTTCCTGGCAGTGCTCCCCCTCCCCCTCCCCCAATGTTTCCTCTCGCCTCGCCCAGTCTTGCTCCGTCTTAGACCTTCCTTCGTGTGTGGCAGAATCTTCCTGCCCCAGATTTAAGTTGGAAAACAGAAACATTTTATTTTATTTTTTTCTTGAAAGTCAAGTATTTACTTGTTTCCTTGTTTCCTTGTTCTCTTGTGACCCGCATGTCAGAGTACCAGTAAAGGGTTTTGGTGAGTCCAGTTAGGGGGAGAGACATACTGATTAATATTCCCACATGTCCAGTGTAAGAGTGAAAGCTCTCCATGACACCGTCTCATAGGGAAAATCATTGCTTACGCCTGCTGCCTGTCTTTCCATATTATCCCAGGCATTTAATGATGTGGGAATATGACATATCATTATGGCTATATCACTCACAGAAATGGGATCCTACTCTTCTGCACCTTGTCCTTTTCACTTAACACACTGAGGACATCCTTCCCAATTGTTAGTGTAGATCAACCTCAGAGTCTCCAGGGGGAGGAGGAAAATGGGGTTTTGGGAAAGCTGCTCAGGCAGTTCTGAGAGCTAACCCTCCTCCACCTCCCAGTGCTGCCCAGTGACCCCTCCATAGTTAATTCCCTCACCCTCTGTGCAGTGCTCACCGTGGGCGCTGTGCTCGATGCCATGTCAGCATGCTTCTTGCCACTTTGTTTTATTTTAAAAGTGCCTTCTGACATTTCTCCCTCCCTCCTTCCTTTCTCTTTACCCTTTTAAAAACAAAAAAGCAAAAAAAACCCCCCACTACTGAATATAAAGAATACCATTAATGAGGAAGAAAACCACAGAAAGGTTTTTCTCTACTTTTCCCTTCCTGTAGTTAGAACCATAACTGAACTTTGGTCACCCTGGTAGGGGGGGTGGGAGGTGGGGAGAGCCATTAAAAATATCCATGAGCCCTGGCCGGTTTGGCTCAGTGGATAGAGCGTTGGCTTGCGGACTCAAGGGTCCCAGGTTCAATTCCGGTCAAGGGCATGTACCTTGGTTGCGGGCACATCCCCTGTGGGGGGTGTGCAAGAGGTAGCTGATTGATATTTCTCTCTCATCGATGTTTCTAATTCTCTACCCTTCTCCCTTCCTCTCTGTAAAAAATCAATAAAATATATTTTAAAAAGTCCATGAATTTACAAGAGAGGCCCTGCCCCTGGCTGGGGTGGAGCAGGGACCATTGGGACTGAGCTGAGACTCCTCTAATTCCTTGGAAGAGCTCATCCCTCTTCTGCTGCTAAGGTCCTCATGAGATGTAGTTGTGCTTCTGCCTATGAGCGCAGGGGAGAATGACAGCCGGCAGTCAGTAGCTTGGCTCTCCTGGGACTTCACTAATCCAGGAGGTAGGGAGAGGCGCCCCAGCACCTGGCTTTCCCCTCATTGCCCACCCCCTGGTTTCTTGATCACCAGTGTTCTTGCCTTTAATAGTCAGGCATAGATTTCCAGGCTGGAGGGAGCTGGTGCCTCAGCACAACCTCCATCCTCACACAACCTCTGTTATACCCTTCACGGTCAGAGGCGCCATTAGCAGTGCAGCTCTTCCCCGAAACCGGGGAGAGAGTTCAGTAAATATCTCTCCAACCTCAGTATTCTTTTTTTTTTAAATAAATAAATATATTTTATTGATTTTTTACTGAGAGAAAGGGAGAGGGATAGAGAGCTAGAAATATCGATGAGAGAGAAACATCGACCAGCTGCCTCCTGCACCCCCCCTCACTGGGGTTGTGCTCGCAACCAAGGTACATACTCTTGGCCGCAATCGAACCTCGGACCCTTCAGTCCACAGGCCGACGCTCTATCCACTGAGCCAAACCCGTCTTGGCCAACCTCAGTATTCTGTCTCTGTCAATACGGAAACATTTTGGCAAGTTTGACATTCAGTTCTTAGGAGCCAAGTGACCTTTTTGAGCCGGGAGAGGAAGGACCTAGAGGGAGGACTTTGCCCTTCACCCCAAACACGCACAAGGAGATTTCGGGGTAATGGTTGCTGGGCTTCCTTCGCCTCTGTGACAGCTTCTTTCTACGAGGGCCTTTTTCTTGAGCTCCAATACCAAGGCTGGTTGCAAACATTATAAACCATAGCACCAGCAACCACGATGAAGAAAAGAGAAGATTCCTGATGAATAGACAACATCCTTTGATTTTCTTAGGAAGAAGGGACACGGTTACATTACAGTTCTTCAGGGGTTCTTCTGACCCAGGGGGTGGCATTTTCACTCAGGAGAAGGTGAACTCCCCTGCTCTACATTTCCCTGTTTAGTGTTTTATGACTCATTCTTTCCATCTTCCATCTTCCAGACGAGGAACTTGAGGTACTAGTAGGCTTGGTAAGTCTCAAGGAAAAAGTGGAATTTGAAACCTCTGTTCAACTGCTTATTAAGATAGAGTCTCTGTTAATCTCCATCTTTATATTCCTCCTGGATGTGAGATCAGAAGACGTGCAGATCCACTGGAGGATTCCAGCACAGAGGCAGGAAGCCCACTGAGATTTCAGGGCACCAGCTCATGGGCGCAATTTGGATTGGCCCTCCCCTCAGCCGGCGGTCCCTGGTACAAAGAATTCAGATTTAATGGCCTAGGTGGACCATCTTGCTTCCTGCTCTCAAAGTGCTTGGGATGCAGGACAATAAACATCACCAGGTAGGCTCTTAACCGTGGGCTCCCAATTAGCGGGAGGTATACAAGACATTTTTTTTTCCATCTCTGGAAGAAACAGAAGGGAGGTTCAGAGGAATCCGTGAGCTTCTCAGAAGTCTATCCATCCAAGATGTTTGGAGGAAGAGCTTCTCTCTGGGGACAGGCCTAGACCAGCTCTGGCACAGGTGCTGTTCGTAGTCTGAGAAAGAAAAGCCAGGACGTAATAGCTAAGAATGTAACTGAACCTTGTTAGAAATCAACACGGTGAGTGGAATTGAGCTGGGAGATGAAGCTCCAGCCAACTGGGCCTGGGATGTGGGAATTTTTGTTCATCAGCTCCCAGTCTAGTTTTGTTCAGCGATAATGCAATAGCTGTTCTGCATGCTGATTGGCTAGGGGAGGTTCTCTTCTCCGACAATGAGAAGATAATCAATCATGTTACTGGCTTTTGTCTTGGCGAAGGTATTTAGGTTTCAGCCAGCTGGTTAGCTGCCTCAAGGCCACCTGCTTGACTGAAAAATAAAGAATCAGTTTCTTTCACTTTGCAAGAAGGGGGACGTATTGACTTGTGTGATAATTTTAGGTGGATGATTAAATTTGGCCTCTTAGGCTCCAGCTGAAAATTCAATTCAGATGACTGGTTTTTCTTTTCATACACCATTGAGCAATCCCACGTGTTGCCATGGCTAATGTCCCTGATGCTGATTGTCCCTTCACTTTAACAAAGCACAGAATCCCCAGCCCACTCTCTATTTCCTGTGCCTCCCAGCTACAGGGACACAATGAGGAAACTCACTCTTTCTGTTTATGTTAAGAATACTACTCTTTGCAGCCATGCTCAGAGGCTCTCCCAAGTAACTGAATTGCTCTGTAGGAGGATTCCTCTGACGGTAGTTGATGAAATAAGTCAGTTTCCCCTGGTGCATTTTGCACGTACAGTGCAATCAGTCCTACTTCTGGTGCCACTTCGCTGATACATCACAATTTTAGATGCCAAAGTTGTGAACAGGTTCAATGTGTATGATCTAGCCCAAAATAGGATAGTCATTTTTGACTTCCTCATTCTCCACATCCAACCCATCAGCAAATTCTGCCCTTCTATCTCCAAAACATTTCTCCAAAATTCCCACTTCTCTCCATGTTTACTAATCACCCCTTCCCTCCCCTCACCCCACCGGTAAAAGCATCCATCCTCTCTCACCTGGGCCACTGCAGTCCCCTCCCAAGTGGCCTCTCTGCTTCCATTTTTGCCTCCAGAAAAGAATTCTCTGCACACCAGTAAGAGTACACTTTTAAAAAAATAATGAGGTCACAAAGGTCCCTTTATTAAAACTTTCTGATAGCTGCCCATAATTATCAGGTTCAAATGAAGCTCTCTGACCGTGTCTTCAGTACCTGGTGAGGTCTGGCCTCTGCCTGCCTCTCTCTTCCTCTCCCTCTCACTGCTCTTGCCATGTCTTGACAGCTTCAAGTTCCCTTCCATCTTAGGGCTTTTGAAGTAAGTGTTCCCTGTGCCGGGAATGTTCTTCCCCCAGCCAAGCAAGGTCTTCGCAGGGCGTCATCATTTTTATTCTGTTTTCAATTTCAATGTCAACTTTTCAGAGAATCTTTCTTGACTATTCAAATTCAAGTAGGTTAGACCTTTTGGGTTATGTTATCCTGTTTTGTTTTTGAAATAGCACTAACCACTACCATGCATTTTCTCTTGTTTGTTTATTGCCTGTCTCCTTTACCAGAAGCTGAGATTGGTTACAATATGGACTGTTGTCTGTTGTGTTCAGAGTATGTCCAGTGCCTAGAATAGGGTCTTGTATGGAGCAGGTGCCCAGTAAATGGTTATCTAGTAAATTAATAAACAAAGCTTGGCAAGGACATTTCCTAAGCGATACGGGAGCAGGATGCTTTAGGTGTGGCCCTATCAAAAGTTAGGGGATGAGAGCCTGGCTGAGTAGCTCAGTTGGTTAGTACATCATCCAGATATACCAAGGTTTCAGCTTTGATTCCCAGTCAGGGCACATATAAAAATCAACCAATGAATGCAAAAAGAAATGGAACAACACATTGATGTTCCTCTCTTTTCCTTTCTTGCTCTCTAAAAAACCAGTTTTTTAAAAGAGGATGAGGCTGAATGACTTACCACAGGTTTATTTTTGACTCAGATTCTGAGCCTCTAAGTTAACAAGTATTTTCTGAGGCCTAAGGTATGTGGTGCTATTAAGTGGACTCAAATAATGACAACCTCTTATCTTGAGGAGGTAGGAGACTGACCTCATTCTCAGCTGATCTGATCAACTGAAAAGCAAAATGTGCCATTAATTTTAGGATCCATTATATGTGACATTTTTTTGTCTTGCTAAAGATTAGGGCCCAATAGGAGAATCGGAGAGCTCACTAAGCATTGTATCTTTATTCACGTTTGGAAATTAGTTGGTACTGGGGACAGTCCGTGCACTCACCCTGATTTGGGGTCTAGGTCTTATTTGCCCAGGAAGGGCTGGCGCCTGTGCCATGTCTCAGTGTCTGAAATCTCTTATTCATGCATGCACAAAGGGCAGGCATGAGTCACACAGGATGAATCCTGGAGCCTCACAGACAGGAGAAGAATGTAGAGTCGTGATACTGAAACCATTTCTCAGCCTGAGTTGTCAGTGCTGGGACCCACTTCAGCACATTTCTGAAATGAACTCTGCTAAGGCGAGGTCGGTGACACCATAAAGAAGAATTTTGTAATTAAAAAAGCTTAAAGGGATCACTGGCAAGATGGCCTTTCTTTCTTTCTTTCTTTCTTTCTTTCTTTCTTTCTTTCTTTCTTTCTTTCTTTCTCTCTCTCTCTCTCTCTCTCTCTCTCTCTCTCTCTCTCTCTCTTTTTTTTTTTAAACCAAGTCACTTAAAGAAGTAAACTTGATAGAGATACTTCCTTACATCAGTTTTGCCCATTAGTCAAAGTGACGGGAGCCAGACTGAGCAGAGACGCCCCTTAAGGAACTCTAAGGGGCGGGCTTAAAACTTGCCTTCGCCTGGGAAGCCATTTATCACCTGAAAATTTGGTCAGTAGGATTAGAAATAAGATAAAGATAATACAGCTCATTCGGAAAGTTCTACCTCTTATGAACAGCTATGAGCCTCACTATTTTAATTTACCAGATGGATACTAGCTATTTAAAATATTTTGATAGAAGGGACATATGTAATACTTTCAACAATAAAATTAAAATAAATATTATGATAAATGAAAACAACCTCCTCCATCAGATCACACAACATTTAATGTATATTTTACTGCAGTTGACCCATCTAGGCTTCAGAAGTTACATCTGACTGGCTGATTAATAAATCAGCCCAAATATCCCAAATCAGCCCTGGCCAGTGTTTCTCAGTGATGAGAGTGCTGGCCCTTGAACTGAAGGGTGTCAGGTTTGATTCCCGGTCAAGGGCATGTATTTGGGTTGCAGGTTCAATTCCCCAGCCCCAGTCAGAGCGCGGCAGAGGCAACCCATCAATGTGTCTCTATCACACATTGATGTTTCTTTCTCTTTCTCCCTCTTTTCCTTCCTTCCACTCTCTCTAAAAAACAACCAATGGAAAAAGTACCCTTAGGCGAGGATTAACAACTACAACCAAAATCAGAGACAACAAAATGAATGAAGAAGGAGCAAGAGTCAGAGCATCTGTCTCTGGGTGTCCTGAGGGGAAGCACTGATTTTCATGGGCCATCTGTAACCATAAGTGGCTGGAGGAGTTGACTTGAATTCAGCCTCTCTCTAGAGTGGAAGGCAGTTAGGGTCCCTAATGAGAGAGTATCCCAAGGGAGGAATTTTAAATCAGAAACTTGGCTAGTTCTTTCTGATAGTTGTTTGGAATGACTAGGACACACATATCCTCACAGAGCAAAAATGGCCACATAGCTCTGCAGGGCAGAGGAGAAGGCTTAGAGAGCATATGAATTAGAGGATCTTAGAGGGCTTCCGACCTGAACTCCGCCCTCCTTCTGCCAACAAAGGAAATGAGCTCTGAAAGGGTTCAATGACATACTGAGTGACACACAGGGAGGACTAAGTGAGGGCTGTGACCCCAGTGCGGTGACTCAGAGTCTTTCTAGACAGAATGGGAAATTAGAAAAACAATATTTTAAATTATGTTTCCCAGTTTCATTGAGGAACCATTGGCATACATCACTGTGTAAGTTTAAGGCATATAAGCACGATGGTTTAATTTTCACATGTTGTGAAATGATTACCACAGTAGGTTCAGCTAACATTCATCTCATATAGATACAATATAAAGAAAAGAAAGGAGAAAAGAAAAAAAAAGAGAAAAATAATTTTCTCCTGGTGATAAGAGCTCTTAGGATTTACAAATGACAGTTTGATTCCTTGAAGTAGGTGGCACTGCCATAATTGTCTGCATGTTGTGGGACCCTAGAGACTATCCCATCCTTGTTGAGGGGTGCGCTAACCGTCTCTCCTTTCTTACAACACTACATTATTATTTCTGATGCTTATTATATTGTCTCTTAAGTGCTGTCTTTCTACAGTGAGGTGACATGTAATGGAAGAGCTGCAGTGCCTGAGTTTGAACACAGGATACCAGCCTGAGGATTTTCTGCAGAAAGAGGCACAGGAACATATTTGATGATAGAGGAGGCGAGGGTGAGGCTGCGGATGCAGTTGGTCTTTGAGATCGAGACCTTTCTTCTTTTAAGGCTGTGAGGGGAGACCAGTAGGCAGATAAAGAGATGAGGGAGGCAGGGATTCTCCTCTGGAGAGTCCATGGTTTTTGTTTTTTTTTTAAATATATTTTTATTGATTTCAGAGAGGAAAGGAGAGGGAGAGAGAGATAGGAACATCAATGATGAGAGAGAATCATTGATCAGCTGCCTCCTGTATGCCCCACACTAGAGGGGAGCTCTGACTGGGAATTAAACTGTGACCTCCTGGTTTATAGGTTAATGCTCAGCCACTGAGCCACGCTGGCCAGGCTGGAGAGTCCATGTTAATGATAAATGAAAAACCTCTCTCACACACAAACATGCACACATTGTGAGTGATAGACAGAACATTAATAATTCTTGCTTGGGCTGATTCTTTTTAAGAAGTTAATCTGAAAATGATTGCTATGACTGACTATTGTGGATTTAGGTAGGGAGAGAAAATTGTTTCCATTTTCTTGTTTAACTTCCAGAGTTTTTAGGACTATTTTAATGCAATTCTTTGCCTACACAATATAGATTGTGGGGGACTAGCTATATTTCATGGAGACATGAGATCACTATCCTCCCTCCCTTTCTTTCTCTTACAAACCAATTTCAAAATGTTGAATACATCCCAAGACTAGGGTCTATAAAGTGGCCTTAACAATTTTACCAGAACTACCTACTAACCATATATCTTTAAGGCATCTTTAAGGTAGCACAATACAAATAATAAAAAAAAATCTGTCAACTCTGTGTTCCAGTCATGTTTGGGGGCTCAGTGGACAATGTGTACATTTTGTAAATTTTCTTCCAATATTATTTTGGCTTAGCCTGTTAGGAAATGCCAGGGAAAGAATAATGGGTGCTTTACTGTTACCATAAAAAATACCCAGAATCCTTTCGTTTCACATTGGTTGTGATGACAAACCTCCATCCCTGCTCCAGATGCTGTTCCCACCCGGAGTTCAGGACTGAGCGCTATAGCTAAAATAATGCTCTTCTCAGGTTTATAATCACGGAAAACACCAGAGATCCGAGAAACAGTCAGTTCAGGTTTATCTGAGGTTTGAACAGCCAGAGAACCCCCGTCAGCGGAGTGAAATTCAAAAAGTGGCGCCTGTGATGAACCACTTTCATAGTTGTCACCCACAGCTTGGAATAGTCCTGGAGGCTGGGCGGGTAGTCAAAGAGCCACCCCTTTCTGTCTGGCCTTTGCATTCAATTTCTTTCATTTGATCTTCTAATTTTCTAAAAACAGATCGAGTCCGGATTACTGAACCTTAGCCAGAGTATTGGATGGGCAGAGACACTGACGTTCTGGCCATGTGTGAATGTGGACCAAGGGAAAGAAAGTCCCGCCCTATCCTGTATCCTGCAGTGGCCACAGGGATGGTGAAGAGTCCCTTCTTTAAAGTGAAGCTCCGTGCTGTGAAAGGGGAAAGGAAGTGTCTTGCCTACCTGCCTAACCACCCCAGTTCCATCACACCAAAGTAACACTCCCCGAGGGTGACCAAGGGTTAAATTCCAGCTCCTGAGGCGGCTGCCGTGACTGCTTCCCCAGGTCTAATTACCCACCGAGAGCCCTGGGAGCCCAGTCTGGGCAGGAGGCCCTGCCCTACTTGCCTGCAGGGTGAGGTGGGAGCAGGGCTTATTTAAAATCCCAGACACAGCCCTCTCCTCTGCAGTTGTTATTTCCCACCCTCACCTCTGGACACTTCAGCACACTCACTGGAAACATCATCACAGGAGAACGCGGCTTTGACAGCAACCTCGCTGAAATTATTTATTTTCCCTGTTCTGGCTTGCACTTGAATACTTCTCCGTCAACAGCACGTCTGATTGAGTTGGCACCCCAAACCCTTTCGTATGCTGTTTTTTTTTTTTCCCTTCAAGAAATATTAAAGTCTGAATCAAATTGGAATAGTGGCCGGGTAATGATCTCATTATATATAAATACAGAAGCGCTGGCAGGGGAGATAATGACTCCAAGACACAGGTATGCAGCGTGGCCCTATTATCTTCCCAGGAGCGGCCCCCAGTCTGCACTCCCCCTGCTCCCCCTCGACATCCCTTCAGTGCAGGGTTCAAGCTGCAGAAGACGGATGGCTGATTGAGACTGGGAGGCAGGCTTTCTCTCCCCATCATAACATATGTTAGGAGATGAAAGGAACCTGGGCGGTGTGTTTACTCTTCCTTCGGGAGCTTCACATGTTCGGATTCATCGGAAAGACGGAAAGACGGGGAGGCAGAAGGAGAGACATTTGGTGCTGGCTGAAACCATAGCCATTCTCAGTGTGAAGTCTCCTAGTTTGGTGAGGATAATTGTGATGAGGCAGCTCTGGGGAGAGATGCTACGAAAAGATTTTTAAAAATCACAGGCTAGCTACCCTATTTGAGTTCTTACAGAGCAAAAGGGCACCCCGAGATGGGGGCAGTAGGGTGGGGTCTGGGGTGGGAAAGGCTCTCTGAACGTGGCCTAGTTATGAGCCCCCCCCCCCCACCCCCCCCCCGTATCTTCTCTGGCTGCCAAGGCATCCTCGATGAGCTTAGCAGCTCACAGAAGGCCACATATTGGCTTAGATTTCCAATATGGGCAAAGCAACCCAGGCAAAATATTACTTCCTGTGATGAGCAGAAAAAAAAAAAAAAGACATTGGGTAGGAGAGAGGATAGACCACAATTGCTCTCAATGTCCCTGTTAGGTTCTAAAGGTCATGTATTGGAGAGGGGCTGCCATCTGCCATCTTAGACCACAGAGAGGTGGCGCGGAGGGAAAATGCTGAGCTGTTTCTTTTGGCATGGGGTTATAAGGTTTATTTTTCCCTTCTGATGTCCACTGTAGGCACTATCAAATACAGAATAACGTTGTAGGCATTGTTATTGGACAAAGGGATGGAATGAGTAGCAACAATATTTTGCCCCTAGTTAAAAGTCTCTCATGCGATGTAGATGGTATGCTGTTGAGCAATGACAATAAATTCCTACTGACTCAGAGAGTATGGCCATAAAAGTCTAAAGAAGCAAGGGTTAGTCAGACTGGGCAGAGGGTCTGTGTGACCTGAGGGGAGCCCCTGCTACCAGGTGGGACCATTCCAGTTATGGGGATAAGCAGGACAATAGTCCTTGGCCACAGTGGGATCCACACTACACATGTGCTGTTTGACACTGCTTTTCCTTTGTTTATAATGTGTGGACATTTGTAATGCGTTAGCCCCAGCGAAAGAATCTTCTTCCTCCCCCTCCAGTGCTGCAGGTACTGGTGGGATTCGGAGGGATGTTTTCCCCACTTCTGCTCTGACTTCTTTGGGTGATGGCAACTGAATAGGAATGTAATTGTTTGCGGAAATTGACCCTCACAAGTCAGGGAAGCGGATCATATATCACAGATCACGACTTGATGTTCAGTGGGAGAAGGATTGGTTTGTGGCTACAGATGTCTGGAGGCTCTGGAGGCAGGAAATTTACCTGAGAGACCAGAAGTCTCTGAAGGAATCCCTTATTTCCTCAGCCCTTTTTGCATTTATTTAACTAGTTTATTGGTGACTTCTGGATGCAGCCTGCATTGTTTGGGAAAATACAGAAATGTGAGTCACAAGACAAGCCACCTCTAATTTAGGAGGTTGATAAGAGTGGAACATAAAAACACCACCACACGGAACAAATTGGGGTTGGCCTCATGTCTACTATTAGCTAGCCTTTCTGGGCCCAAGCTTCTTTTTAAAAACCAGCTAATTGGACTGGATCAGAAGTGTGCAAGCATTATTATAAAGGGCCAGATGTAAATATTTTAGGCTTTGTGAGCCATAGGGTCTCTGTTGTGACTATTCAATGCTGCTATTGTAGCATGAAAGCAGCTGTAGATGACCTGTAACAAATGGGCCTGGCTGTGTTCAAATTAACTTTTATTTACAAGAATGCTCATAACTAAAAATCAGGTGGGCCAGGTTTAGGCTATTGCTGGACCCCCAGGCTAGCTGATGGCTTTAGGTCCTTTCTGGCTAGGAAATGCTATAGATTCTTTGCATTCCACATTGATTTCAGCCTTGGAGCGTGGAGAAATTTCTTCGGCTTTTCTCTTCTTGAGGAGGAGTATATAAAGGATGGCAATAGAAGTGGCCTGGAGAGGCACCAGGAGGGGTTCCCTGCAATGTTCTGATTGAAATCGCCCTGGGAGGAAGCCATTAAGTAAGGTGGGGAGAAAGGTTCCATTAATCAGAGATGGGAACTGCTGCTTTAGCTGGAGATCTGGCTATTAGCTCAGCAGGAAGATGTGGAAGACGAGATGGGGTAAGCTGCAAACACAGCTTTCCAAAAGGCAGAATGCTGAAAAAATTCTCTTTAGAACAAAATTTTTATGTCCTTCCTTAGGATCCAAGGCATAGTCAAGAATGACATTTTGATTGTTTTGGGAAACACAATCTAACATAGCACTCGAACAATCTAAGAATCGTAACAGTCAAACACAATTTAAACATAGATTGAAGAAATACATATACACACACACACACACACACACGTGCGCGCACGCGCACACACACACACACACACACACAGATCTTCACTCGAAAACTTTCCCATTTATTATTTTCATATCTTTGAATAACTGGATTTCCCCAGACATTAAAACAAACGTACAGTGACAGGACTCTTCCTGCTGCAAGTGACAGAAATGCCTTGCTCAACTGGACTTAAAGGGACCATGTGGGCTTTGAACAGTGCAGTTCAGGGGAATGCTGGCTTCATCTGAGGTAGGGTATCAAATGAGGTGATTAGTTTCTTCTCGCTTTCATTTCTGCCTTCCCCTGTGTGTAAGTTTCATCTCCTGACTGACTTCCTTCTGGGTAGTAGGGTGTTATACTAAGCCTCACCTTCAAATGCAGCAAAGGAGTGAGCTGCTCCCTGCGCCCCCCCCCCCCCCCCCCCCCCCCCCCGCCCTGTAGCATAGTCTCTGGATGTCTCCTTGGCCATGATTGGGTTAGGTACCCATTTCTAAGCCCATTTCTGCAGCCTTAGCCAGTTTAGTCCGCTACACAGCTAAGAATGGTTGACGGAGGCTCTCCAAAGGAGAGTTGGATTGCATTTAGCAGGAAGAGGTGGATGCTTGTTGGGTAACAAACAACAGATGCCTGGCACAATGATACTTTATAAATTTAAAAACACTTTATGGAAATGATGCCATTTGATTTGACAACAACTTTATGGGAATAAGTTTGTCAAATCTTTTTTCCATTTTCATTTGAGAACACTAGAGCTCAAATCACATGACTAGTTCACATTTGCATAGTTTGCAAAAGAGATTGAATTAACTTTTCTGGCCCAGTGAGGTGCCGTCTGACCACAGAAGGACAAAACTCTCACCTCTCCTGTTTCGGACTAGATGTCTGTTGATTGAATTAGCATTTGGGCAGTCCTGTCATACTGATTTTATGACAAAGTTAGAGCCTCACTGATTTGTTATACAATTGGTGATAAAATGTAATGCACCTAAAAAGGCTTTTTGAACTTAAGTGCTGGGCTATGTTTATTGCCATGATATTTTGTATTAGGTTTCTGCCATTTGTTCTGACCTGGCCAAAACTTTGATTCATGTGGAATGGAAAAGATTAACCACCTCTCCTGGCTTTATGCCATTTTCACGTCTAAGAAACGTAGCCTATTTCATCTTTAAAAAATTATTTATTTATTAAAAAACTCTTTATTGTTGAAAGTATTACATATATCTCCTTTCCTCCCCCGCCATTGACTCCTTCTAGCCTACCCCCACCCCAGGCCCTATTTCATCTTTTAAGTAATTGCTAAGAAAAAAAAAAGTTGAACAGTAAGATATATGTAGCCGAAACTAGTTTGTCTCAGTGGATAGAGCATCGGTCTGCAGACTGAAAGGTCCCAGGTTTGATTCTGGTCAAGGGCATGTACATTGGTTGTGGGCACATCCCCAGTAGGGGGTGTGCAGGAGGCAGCTGATCAATGATTCTCTCTCATCAATGTTTCTAGCTATCTATCCCTCTCCCTTCCTCTCTGTGAAAAATCAACAAAATATATTTTAAAAAAGATATATGTAATATGGAATAATTACTGATCTTAATCTGGAATGAGACCTCTATCTTTGGCTTGGCTCAATATTTTTGTAACTGATGTGGATGGAGGCTAAACTGATGTATTAGAAATGTGAATCACTTCACAGATGGAGTATGTCTTTTCATTTGACCTCTTGTCTCATATTTCTAATATGAGCAGAATTTTGACTGAAAACATCACCTTTTGCAATGAAAAGCCAAATGATTGTCCTGGTATCAACAGTAACTATGATTTTATGACCCCTCTCCTACCCATATCATTTATTTTGGATGGAGTTGGGAAAATTGTGGCTATCCAGGTACATGTTAAATTCCTGTAATGAAAATAATAAGATAATCACAATGGTGACCACGTGTTGGAATCTCCCAACATTTGGTAATAAATACAGCAGACAGTACATATTCCCCCAGTGACTTCATTTTCTTTTGAAGATTAGCAATGAAAATTCTACCACTCAAGCTGAAACCGGTTTGGCTCAATGGATAGAGCATCGGCTTGGGGACTGAAGGGTCCCAGGTTCAATTCCAGTCAAGGGCATGTACCTTGGTTGTGGGCATATCCCCAGTAGGGGGCGTGCAAGAGGCAGCTGATCGATGACTCTCTCATCGATGTTTCTAACTCTCTATTTCTCTCCCTTCCTTTCTGTACAAAATCAATAAAAATATATTTAAAAAAAGAAAAAAAAAGAAAATTCTACCACTCAAATGTAAGGGAGACAAGGATTTGGCCAGAAACATCATGTAGGACTTAGGTGTCTTGGACAGGAAGTGGTGGGTGGGACTGAGTCGTCTGCTGGTGGGACGGCAGTGAGGCTTTCTGCGCCAACATGCTCCCATTGTCCAGCTTTGCTTTGGGTTTATTAAGAAAACTTCATAGGAGGATGATTTTGTACTAGAACCAGTTGTTATAGCTTACACAACATGGAGAAACATTGCTCCATTCAATTTCTCTAAGAAGACTCCTTGTGGGGTTGGTTTTAGTCCTGAGCAGGGAGGTGTGTTCCTTTAGCTCCGTTTTGGGAATGTGTGCAAGGGGTGCGGGAAGGGGCGGGTGCAGAAGCCTCTCTGTCCCAGGCGATCATCTTGTCCCCAACAATGGCCAGAGCTCAGCTGTTTCTGGCTCCGTCTACTTCTCCTGTCTCCGCTCCCTCTCCCCTACCCCCACCTTAGATCTTGTAGACATGCTGTCATTACTTAGTATTTCATACAACAAATTTTGCCTTCAAATTAATGAGTTTCAAGAAAAATGAATGAAAGCTATTCTTTTCTTCTTTTTCTCATGAAGTGATTAGCTATTACAATCCGGGACATACTATTTCTATGTAAAAGGAAAAGTATACCAAGAGCAAACTCTGCTGCCTTTCCCCAATCACACTCGGACAAGGAGAAAGCAGCAGCTGTTTTCTGTCTGCTCAGTGCTCCGAGCCGCCCCTCCCCTCCCAGGGCCTCTCAGCCCCTTTCTGCCTCACACTCCTTCCTTCGCCACAGAGCAGGTTATCCAGGTGATAATCAGCGAGAAAATGTTCCAGCCTTGTTTTAAGCCTCAGCCGCATTGCACTGCTTAACAGAGGTTAAACGCTCCAGTGAACCCGTGCTTTCCACCCCGGGGCCACACAGCCCTAAGCCAGGCAATCCTGCCTCCCTTGCCCCCTCTCCACAAAGGGAGCCCCAGCTCCCCAGCAGCTGCTGACCTGGGCTTGGAAAGTCAGTCCTCACAAGGTAATTCCTCAGCTTAGGAAAAAACTTCTACAAGCCGAGTAACAACGACGGAAAAATAAAAAAGCTTCTAGCGGTGAATTCTGGGTCTGATGCCTCCCACGTCAAGCAGGCTCACGGCTCTCCACAGACACCAGGCCTGGGGATGGTGGGGAGCGCTGTAACGTACGAAGTAATTTTGTGGGCTCATGAGACGATTCCAGGCTACTTCTAGAACATCCCTCTCCATCTTCTTTCTCTTCTGAGGTCTGTCTAGATCCAAAATGACTTGAGAGCTGTCTGGGCCACTCCTACGCTGCAAGTGGCCTGGTTTTGTATGTATATCAGAGAGCAAAACGGCTTCTGCCTTCTCGTAGCCGGAGCTGCTCTCATTGCTCAGAGAGGCACTTTGGTCCTAAGGTCAGAGACCAAACTGGTAGTGAAAGGAGATGTGGGTTCCCATCGGTGTGGTAGCTCTCTGGTGGAGATGGCCATCATCATGGGCCAGAGCAGAGGTGGAGAAATTTCTTTTGATGCAGGGAAGTTGCTCAGAGATTCTGCAATACCCTTTGCCTTAAGACCCTTTGGATCATTATTCTCAATTTTCCCTTCCTTCCCTCCAAAGCTGCTCCTGTCCCCGGCGGTGGGAAGTCCCCAGTGGTGGCTGCAGGTGCTGCTGGGACGGTCCTCTGCCTCCTCCCCACGGGCTCTGTTGTGGGAAGATTTGAGTGCCCTTGTCTCTTAAAGCTTCAGCTCCGAGTGTCAGGATGTGTTTGGGTAAGTGCAAAATCCAATAGTCACTGAACCCTTGAAAATCTTTCATGCCCCGTAGAAGTATGTTTTTATTCATTCATGTCTTCAGGAGGTAAGAAATAAAGCTATTCTGTGCTAGGCATAAATTAGCATTTTAAACAATGCAGTGCAAAAAAATGTAATTTAAATAAAACTGATTAGAATTTTGATAGGGCACCCAGGAACCTCTAAACAAATGCTGATCAGGTAATGAGTGGAACGAGTCATTTATTTTAGTGGTTCAGCTATCTGTTCGATGATTGGGTCACAGTTTCCCAAACATAAACGGTGACTGTTCATTAATTATTCACTTCTGGCTAGGTAATTGTCCAATTAAACTACAAACTGTGCGCTTCTAGGTAAAGCCACAGAAGACTGCAGAGAGGAAGGAACAAGTAACAACCTAGATAAATATTTTCTTTTTTTGTAATAACATTCACTGATTGGAGGACTCAGAGAGAGGGGAGCTATTGTTAGACTTTGGCCGCAGTCTTGTCTCTGAGCAATGGGCTAAATTGGTCACCATTTGTTAAGCAGGGACGGGTAAGCCCCAGAGTGCCGAGCTTTGCAAATCGGCGTTCAGCTGTGCAAGTTGGCATTCCGCCTGGCTCCGTGGGTGTCGCTTCACCTTTGGGTCAGTGCGCAACGCGTAGTAAGTGGGACAGAGAAGCTTCAGCACGCTATCCGTGGAATCGCTCGTCTTTCTTCAGGTGCACCATCCTGGAAAATCGTCTGAGCCCATCTGAAAGGCTTATTTGTAGGACCTTTCTCCTTGGATATTTTGGAGTCTCTTTTATTAAGAGGATGAAAATGGTTACCTCTTGTTTCAGGAGGTCGTCCAATCTAGGAAATTCTTTTTTTTTTTAAAATATATTTTATTGATTTTATACAGAGAGGAAGGGAGAGAGATAGAGAGTTAGAAACATCGATGAGAGAGAGTCATCGATCAGCTGCCTCTTGCACACCCCCTACTGGGGATATGCCCGCAACCAAGGTACATGCCTTTGACCGGAATCGAACCTGGGTCATTTCAGTCCCCAAGCCGACACTCTATCCATTGAGCCAAACCGGTCCCGGCCAATCTAGGAAATTCTTGATGTGGCTGCTCCCCCAGTAAATCATTAAATTCAGTATTCTTATGGATGAACTTCCTTGGTAGTGAAAATTATCAGCCCTGATATCATTTTGATAGTAAGATGTCACTTTCTAGAATGCAGATTAGAAAATTAAACTCCAGGAAAGGCAATAAGTTAAAACTTTTCCCCACTCCCTTTAGGATAAAACATTGTTTTATTTTATTTATTTTTTATTAAATTATTATCTGTGTACATATTTTAACATTGTCCCCCCTCCCATATGTACCCTCCCTCCCCAGAGTTTTGTGTCCATTGGCTGTACTTATATGCATGTATACAAGTCCTTCGGTTGATCTCTTATCTCCCCCAGGTCTCCCTCCCCTCCCCGCTGGATAAAGCATTGTTTTAAAGGAGAACCATTGGCTTATTGTAGTTTTTAATGTTGCCCTCCTTGCTGTGTGTGTTGTGTGGGCTGAATTTCCAGGGATGTGGCTCTGCACATGGTAGGCTGCTTTGAATGAGCACCTAATAGCTGAGCAGGTGAGAGGCAAGGGCCACCACGCACCCGCGGCCTGATGGGCTAAGCGTGGCCTCGCAGTTTGTGTGAACGGCTCTTGTCTTTATTTGTGCTGCTGCCAGGAAAGAGAACATCATCCACCTTTGGGTAATGGCCAGGTGCAAAGCAAGCATGCGAGGTGGTCCCCGGCGGAGGCATGCGCCTGGCTCATTACTGAATTAATAAAGCTGGGGCCTAGGGAAGGCCCACGTGCAGGCAGTGGAGTGGGAAGCGTGCGCAGAGAATTGCCCTCATGCCGGAAAACAAGAGCAACTGTCTCTGGGAAGAGTCTTTGTTGCCCAAACTCCCTGTAGCCACGGGGAGGAAAAGGTGGAAGTTTGGCACTGATGGAGGAATTTATAGCAGCCTGGCTCTATGTTTGCAAAATCCAACCATCATTGGAAATCCTATTCCTTCTAACAGGCCTTAGGCCATTTTATAGATGAATAAACTGAGGCAAAGAGAGGTGAAAAGAGTCACTATACTCAAAATAATTCCGAGGGCTAGGAGAAATAAGAACCAGTTGTCTACCTTAAAGCAATTTTAAATTGCCTAGGCCTATGCATATCCCTATATCTCATTTTTCTTGGCTAGAGTAGGCTTTTAAAATTTTATTAGATTGACACTGGTTAGTAAAATTATTTAGGTTTCAAGTGTACAGTCCTATACTACTTCATCTGTGTATTGCGTTGTGTGTTCACCACCCAAAGTCAAGCCTCCTTCTGTCTCCATGTATATACCCTTTACTGCCCCCTCCCCCTCCCTTTCCTCTCTCTGGTAAACACCATACTCTTGTCCACCCACATCTCTTTTTAGAAATAAAGTAAAAAAGAATTAGGCAACACTCTTAGAGATGGCTTAATATTCTAGAAATGATTTTGGTTCTAATGAATTTAGAAATATGCTAAGAGAATTCATTACCTTGAAACAAACAAATGGCAAATGGATAAAATATGGTGTTTGGGGTAATTTATTTTCTCTGGCTATGTTAACTCTGGAGCAATTAACTCGGTTATTTCCCTAATGTGAACACGGACTCTATTCTTACTAAAACAATTAATTGGACAATTGTTCTAGGGTGAGCATTTACTTCATTTTCCCCTTCTCCTCCCCTTCCGCACGTGCCTGGCTCTCTCTGTGAGAGCAATTTCAATGGCAGGAGGTCTATGTAGAGATTGTAAGCTCTCAGCAATCATCGCAAGGAGCTCTGGCCGGGCATTCATTCTCTGCACATCTCCACCCGTCTTTGGATTTTTCTGCTGCGCTTGCTTCACTGAGAGCCACCTCGTAATGTCACCATTATTTTGGTGGGCACATTAGAGCCAATTGTTTCCCGAAGCAGCCTTCCGTGCCCCCGTCACCTCCACAGCTACCTTATCATAATATTGGAAAGCAATTTCTCCTGACTGCTGTGAGCCAACGCCAGAAATCCAAAACGCTGCCACAGTCATTAAGTGATTTCCAATTAGTTAATTGGTTTCACAGGCTGCTTCTTTCTGAGCTGCGCCTCCCGTGAAAGGCAGAGCCGTCCATTTTTTTGAAGAGGAAACATCCTGGGGCCTCTGGGTTTTAAGATCCTCGAGCAGAGCACCCTTTGGAAGAACCTTCTCTCACCTCACTGGCCCCACAGAGCAGACGATGTTGTTATGGTTACAGAAAAGGATGGCATTTTGCTCCCTGGCATTCCCCAGTGCCAGGGTTTATTTGCCCACTTGAACTTGGAGTCAGAGGAAGTGAGGCAGGTGACCACAGAGCAGCAGGAGCACGGAGACTTTCTAGATCCACACGGATTCTTCTTCAGGGAAGATTCCTGCGCTGCTGTGTTCTGTGGCCCATACGTGTAGGGGCCGCTCAGGAATGCAATATCAAACCCCACTGAGCAGGAGGGCAAAGTCCTTAGGCTGTTCTGTGAGAAGCTGCTTTTTGGGAAGGGAATTGTATGTGGCCCCGAGTTTGACATGGGTGGCCTAGAGAGTCCCTAGTCAACATGTGTGTTGTTAATGGGGGGAGGGGGAACATAATTTTTGAGCAATGGTAGGATACATAGTTACACATTAGGATAAATATTTACCCAATAGGGTAAATAGGGTAATAGTTACCTAATAGTATAACCCAGTCGTCTGTTTCCTCGATAGGGAATACTTGGCTTTAAGAGAAAGAATACATACAAAATGAATGCAGATGTCTCTCTCTGTTAGACAAGGATGCAATCGATCAAATGCGAAGCATCAGAGTACAGTGTTTGAAAGCATCGAGTCTGGAGAGAAGCTGTCTGGGTGGAAACCCTGACCGTCACCTTTCAGTTGCGTGACTTTGGATAAGTACTTGACCTCTCGGTGCCTTAGTCTCCTGGGAAACGAGGAGAGCAATAATGCCATCCTCACAGGGTTATTTTAAAGAGTAAACAGGTGGTTATATTTCCCAAATCCTTTAGAACCAGGTCTGATACATAGTTTGTTAAACCAAATTTTATAGTGTGCCGTGCTTGGAAAGATTCACCTTCTGATTTATCTGTTGAGAAAAACCATCACACGTTAGAGTTAATTACCCATGAGAACCAATACTCAGTTGATGAGATGCTGGCAGCCCACTCAGCCCATCAGTCCATCTGTCAGTCCGTGAGGTTCCCTGCCATCAGCTCCGTAAGACCATTTCTTTTCCCCAGACTCACTCAGCCTGATCTTTTCTTGTTAAAGGCCAATGTTTATGTCGAGAAGGAGAGAAGTGGATTCAGGTGGAAGGGTAGAGGAGGCGGTGATTGGAATGCTGGGTCAGAAAGAGACAAAGAACTTCACTGTGTGTGTGTGTGTGTGTGTGAGTGTGCGTGCATGCAAGTGAGAGACGGAGTGACAGAGAGAGGGAGGGAGGGAGAGAGAGAGAGAGAGAGAGAGAGAGAGAGAGAGAGAGAGAGAGAGAGGAAGGATAGTCAGGTAGCAACAGAAAATCATTGGTGTGAGTTGGAGAATGTGCATGGGAACATGGCACATTGCTGAGAAGAAAATCAGAGAAAAGAGGAATGAGGGAGGCCAAAAAGGGTTCTGAGGACAGGAGCCCCAACTGGCTCTGGTGCCTACCTGTCTGCTTTAGAAACAGTTGGTTCATCATTTCAGCAGCCTGGAGTTCTTTAGCAATGACTTTTTTGGATTAAAATTTAAAACCAAATTAGATGTGTTTACAAAACAGCATCCACGCTGAATTGATAACAAGCTGCCAAAGTGGGCCTTGCTGTTGTCCCACTCTGTTGTAGATGGAGTCTGTGCTGTGTGTTGTGGACGGAGTCTGGGCTGTGCTGTTGTAGATGGAGTCTGGGCTGTGTGTTGTGGACGGAGTCTGGGCTGTGTGTTGTGGACGGAGTCTGGGCTGTGCTGTTGTAGATGGAGTCTGGGCTGTGTGTTGTGGACGGAGTCTGGGCTGTGTGTTGTGGACGGAGTCTGGGCTGTGTGTTGTGGACGGAGTCTGGGCTGTGTGTTGTGGATGGAGTCTGGGCTGTGTGTTGTGGATGGAGTCTGGGCTGTGTGTTGTGGACGGAGTCTGGGCTGTGTGTTGTGGACAGAGTCTGGGCTGTGTGTTGTGGATGGAGTCTGTGCTGTGTGTTGTGGATGGAGTCTTGGTTGTGTGTTGTGGATGGAGCTCTGGCTGTGCTGTTGTGGATGGGCTTGGTGTTTGTTGATGTGGGTAAAGTTGCAGCTACCCCTTCTTTGGTGATTTTCCCTAAGGATCACACCTTCAGGTGCTATGCTGGAATGCATTCACAAGCACACATATACTGGCCTTGATAGGAATTCTGTCAGAAATTTGTCTGCTTTGGAGTGTGTTTAAAAATTTTATTTAAAAATTTCTTTGTGTGGCACATCCAGTCCAGTTGAAACCATAGTAAAGTATGAAATCCCATAATTACATAGGATTTTGGGACTGTGTGCTTTGAATGTGAACCGGTTTCAGGGATGATGATTCCCCTGCTCCTGTCCCCAGCCCCTCCTCTACAGCCTGGTTGTTCAGAGAGGGAGACACTTTTATCCCCGTTTTATGGAGTAGAACGCAGTATTTTCTAAGCACTTAAAAAAAATTTTTTTTTTTAAATTTTTTAATTTTAATTTTAATTTTTTTTTTAGAACAAGAGCTACTCTTTTGAGTTGTTAATCAGTATAAAGGACAGAGGCATCAAAGGGAATGTCGCCTGGTCCTATCTAAAGAGAGCCTTGCGTCTTTCCTGTAATGAAGTTTATTGACAGAGTTATTTCTATGGTCCATGAAGATAGTTAGGACTCGATAAATAGTAAATCAATCAGCCAGCCAACCTCTCTCTGCCCTCGAGGAACATAGGATCTGCTGAAACAGGATGAATATCACACACTTTTATTTCTTAAATTCTTTGGCCTTCTATTTATGGGAAATTAAACCTCAAGAATTCCCAGCCAGGGAGCCTGGAAGGTTTGGGATGTTAGACACTTATATTCATCTACACTTACATTCATTTACAAGCCAACGAGAAGATTTGGTTGGAGCTAAAATTTCAGCAATAAAAACGTGCTTGTGAAATGGCTCCTTTATAAAAAAGAGTTAAGTGCTTAACATGCCACGGAGCTGAAGACAGCCTGGCTGCTGGTGGTGGGCCAGGAGTGTGCACCGTGTCTCCTGAGGGGCAGGAGCAGGGCCTGAGGACAGGGCTTTGCCATCTGTTAACCACAGGATTTGAAGCCACAATTCAATTACGTGGGATTCCATGCTAATAGCCCCCTCGGTAAGTGGCCTTTCCATCGCAGAAGGTGGCAGGATTCCGCCATGGCGTCAACGTGTGTCTAAAAGCCGGATTCTGTGTGCTGCGGCATATGTGGGACATTTTAATCTCTGGGTATTATTTATATTGAGAGGGGAGCGCCTCAGGGGAACTGGAGATGCATTAACCACCCACACGGAATGGGTGATCTTTTACCTCCAAAGCGGCTGCATGCGGCTGTGTGGGCTCCCGTGGCCCCGGGCGAGCTCTTGGCTCCCTCCTGACCTGCAGGAAACCTGCTCCCTGGCTCAGGACGTGTGAGGAATAGACAGAGTGCACTTGCTGGAATCGATCCCGGCGTAAGCAGCCCCCGGCCTTATGTCAGGTCTCTGATCGGAGTGGCCATCCTCGCATGCACTGGGGTTTGGGCAACAGGAGATTTACAACTAAACGGGCTGGAAGTGTTGCACTTAGTCTGTGAATGCTGCCTGGCTCTTGAGCACTTAGGAAGCTCCTAGGCAGTAGGGGGTAGGCGATGCCCTCTGTTGGGGTTTGATTCCTTCTCACTGAGCCGTCTCTTACCTTGTCTCTTCCACCTGCAATGCCATTCTTTCTACCTCTAGATGCCCAAACCCAACACATTCTGTAAGAGCCAGCTCCAATGCCAGGTTGGTTTTCCAAGGTGCATTCCCCTCCAGTAAGTTTAGCTCCCCCACCCAATAAAACACCGAGGAAGCACAGAATCCTTAGAGAGAGTGCGGATTTTGGACTAGAGGCGTTTGGGTTACGTTCCTGCTGTTACAGTTGGTAGGTGTGTTTACCAGGTAAGGCTTCTCCTTTAACCTTCCTTTTCCTTAATGTAAAACGAAATAATGCCCCTTGTGGTAGGGTTTTTAGGAGGATTTAATGGTGTCACTGAGTACAGGGCCTGCCAGAGAATATCCCGTAGACGTAAGTTCCTCCATCCTTCATAGTTCATTCAGCGAACGGTAACTCTCAACCTCTTGGGAACCATGGACCTGTTTGAGAGTCTGCTGAAAGCTATGGTCTGTCCTTCCAAGGGAAAAAAAAATACACGTACACATTTTCATGCACTGTCAGGAACTCCAGTGATCCCTGCACTCCCAGCAAGAATTTCCTTAGGGGTGGTTAATACCTGGGTTAGACACCCCCCACCCTACACCTCATCATCTTTTGCAAACTACATGCAAAGCCCCTGAAAAGGGAAAGGGAGGGACCTGGCACTTAGGAGGGGGCCGGCCAAATACTGATTAGTCTCCCCTTTTCCTCAGTTGCAGTCAGAACAGCCCAGCCCTGGAGAAGATCTAGCTAAAATTCTCCCTTATGTTTAGTTTTGAGAAGCTGTCATGAACAAGTGACAGAAATACCTCTGAGCAGAGAGTCTAGTCCTCGACTGACACATTTTCCAGGTGGCCTGCCATACCTGCTTTGAACAAATCTGGCCTTTTCAAAACTCTCCCCTTTCTTGTCAGACTATCCTGTGTGCTGCTTCCCATCCAGGTAGTAGTGTGTTTTGCTGACATCTCTGTCTTCCCTCTCTGGATGGAATTCATAGCAATTATCCTTTGGTTGGTCCCCGTGTCTGTATTCTGGCAGGCTGCCCTGCCCTCCATGTGATCGCTGCTTTGCAGATCGTGCAGCCGGAGCCACGCCAGAGCCTCGTGTCACCCTTCGTCAGATGCCGGCTGGGTCCGGAGGTTGCTGACAACCGCCTCTCCCCTCCTCAGGTCCACTGGGGCACATTCCCATTGCACCGTATTTAAAAGCACAAAAGGATGTGAAGTCTGGCTGTGATCCAGTTCACCTGAATGGCGAGAACAGTGAACCTGGGCAATTCAGGCACCACTGTTTTTTGTAGTCCATGCTACCTGGGTTGGTTTGCCTGGCTGTGAATAGCAAGGAAACGAGCTGGATCATTGCCATATTTCGATGGCAGTCCGTGTTGTGGAGCCTGGGCCTCTGGACACAAA